>JAUJPO010041323.1:0-18234 GCA_032270745.1 Tiaropsis multicirrata
TTATACTTCAAAATAACAATAATCTAAGTCGCAAATCTAGGTTTTGAGCTGCAAACCTAGGTTTTTGAGCCGCAAACTGAGGTTTTTTAACGTAAACCTTGGTTTACGAAATGCAAACCTAGGTTTACGAAACCGTAAACCTAGGTTTGCTAGGTTTTTGTGCATTTGGGCTTCCATACTCAAGCCATATCAGAAACGTCAAAAGGCGCGTGATGAGCCCTTGGAACCGAGGCTGCGCAACTTTTAGAATACTCCGCCCGCAGGATCCGGTTTGGAATACTCCTCCGCTTAACAGGATCTCCGGACTCATGCCGGACACCAATCCTACGGTGACGAATATTTTTTCGCGCGAAAATTGCAGAATTATTCAAATATCTGTTTTGTTGCTACTATGGAGATAATAATAAGTTGAAACTTACGATCTTTTACCTCCTTGGTACAAAACTTTCAGTTAGCGAAGTGACGAGGAACCGAAAGCAGATTTATATTTACACTCATTTTTATTTCCAGGCAATAAATGTTTGACTCGAAAGCTCCATGACTGACTAGTTTTTCATTGTGTTTTATTAAAAAGTAAGTATGTAGTATTAAAAGATGAATATGCAATGCTGGACTTAAGGTTGTAGACTTTTTTAAAACAGCGGAAAATCAGTGACATTGAAAGTGTAACTTCCCTCTTAACCTCCTAACTCTTTGCTTTTGACCAGGCAGGCATGTTTAATCGAACAAATTGAACTGATTTTTCAATTGAACTTTGTCAAACTTAATCGAATTATTTGATTAAGCGAACTCTAGTTGTTCGATTGAGTTCGACAAAGTTTGATTAGTTTGATAGTCCGGTATTGTGCTTTAATATTCTTTAAACCAGTTTCAACCTGCACATTATAGTTTTTTTTCTCTTGTCTCATCTAAAAAAACAAAAACTTTCTTTTACCGCCCGACTGACTACCAAAAAAATAGTTCACTCAGTCGATTTCCGGAAACAAGACATTTTTTTTTGGCCTCAGTGGCATACAGCCTTGTATCAGTTGATGGATTCAGGTGCATATATTTTGTCTTTAGGGCCGTTCAAATACAATCCAACTGCTTCTTGGCAAGCTTTTTCAACTCTTATAAGGAGATTATTGTGCCGCTTGTGTCATCATTAGAAACAGTTTTAATGTTAAAAATGTCTGTTTTTTCCTCCTGGTGTTCTCACAGTGGCTAATGTATTCTTGTACATAACTTGTATTGCGTTCATGATTTGAAGAGGGATGCCATAGCCAGAGAATCGGAAAAATTCTATTTCGATTGATTGAATTTAAAGCTTTTGTGAAGTCTACAAATGATATTATTGCTTCTTTCTTGTGATTTTCAACTCTTCAACGATGCGACCGAGGGTAGACCTAGGCGGAAGTTGACCTTTCTTGTTGGAAACCGTTTTGATTGGGACAGGGTACCTTATCTAGGGCTGGACAAATCCTTAGGCAACAATTATATACTCTGACACCGATCTGGGACAATGATATACCACAGTAATTGTCTGTTTTTTTAGCGACAGGAATTAGCGCTGAAACAGGTTGCATCATTTGAGGCGTGCAATAAATAACACCCCTAAATAGCCAATCTTTTTTTGAGGTGTGTGATTGATCACACGTCTCAGTGAACAAAGAAAATTTACTCATTACTCATGTTACTCATTAGTAAAAGAAACAAAGAAACTTTGAAATGTAGTAAACAACTAATTTTTTTTTCTCACCTCATACTGTAATTCGATTACTTTACCCCTTAATTACTATAATCAGTCAGAGAGTATTATATATTGAGAAATCTAAAAAATTATTTTTTTACCACATGCCTTCACGTCTTATTAGACTGTATATCGCACACCTAAAATAAATACAATAGAAGTTAGGCTTGCAATGTACAGCATGCCTCTAATTTTCAAATGATGCAGGGTCAAGAATCAGTGCTGAAATACTCCATTCTTTAGGGTGGTTCCCTAGGAATGTTTGGCTGCAAAATTGATGTAATTTTTCTTTCATTTTTGATAAGTTCCAGAATCCTTTCAGGTGGTAACCACTAGTCCTGGGGCTTTCCCATTTTTCAGTTGGCAAACAGCAGTATTGACCTTTCCTTTTCGAGGTTGGTGATTGAAATGGAATTAAAAATATCAAAATCCTTAACCACTGAGTCTAATACAGTTTGGTTCTGTGTTAAGAAAATTTTTGAAATGGGTTTCCCATGTTTTCAGCCGATCATCACCTTCGACAAACACAACACTACGTGACTTTTTACCAGTGAATTTCTTTATTGAGTCCAAAGCGTTCATTTTATATTTTTATTTTAATGAGTGACCAACTCAAATCGACTTTAATATCGTCAGTTTTTGTAAAATAAAAATATGTAGAATGTCTGTAGAGCAATGAAAAACATTTTGCTTAATCTATTGTTGCTAGCATGACTACATGACTGCATCTTCTTTAAAATCGATTAATTGAGCAATGGCTTGTTAAAAACTCGCTCTATCTAGCAAAGCTTCACACCATCAGGCTAGAAAGGTCTGTTGCATTCTGTGAGCATTTTGTTAGCAATTCTTTTCATTTAGCTCTATATCATTGCCTAGTTGCTTGTAGTATGATGTTCTAATTGCCAAAAAACCTTTTAGTGAGGTGGCCTAGTGAAAATAATGTGTAAGTTGGAAAGTTTTACGAGATTTTTATGGTTGGCCTTTTCTAGTTTTTTTGGGGAGTTCTTTCTATACAAAGTCTTCACAGTTTCCACCACAAATGATTGTATATAATGTTGCTGAAATGCTAGAAAATTGATCTGCTAGCCAGAGTACAGTATTGATGCAGCGTCCTAATAAAAGTAAAATGCATACTTTAAAGAAAAAACTTTCGCGGAAAGAAACTTTTGTGTTTTTCGCACGTTTTAGTCAAATTCTTGAAAGTTTATTCTGCGAAAAATTCTAATTAAGCTCATTCGCGAAAGTTTATTCTCGTGAAAATAACTTTTCTTTCAAAATTTGCAAAAATTTATTATCAAGATACTTAGGTTGGAAAATATACATGAAAATTCGTTTTTTAAGTAAACATCTAATATTCTTGCGAAGTTTTCTTAGACGTCTAATTTGCAAAAGATAATTCCTGCAAAATGCAAATATTTTGCGAATTTCTTGACACACTCAAGTTTCTTTCCGCAAAAATTTTCTCTTTTAAAGTATGCTGCTGTGTATATACTCAATCTACAGATTGGAGACAGTAAGACAACAATAATCATTATCATTGCTTAGTTGCATGTAGTATGATGTATCTTGTTAACATTTAATAATGTGATCTTTTACAGCCAAATATAGTCTTAAAATACAATCTGCACTCCCCTCAGTTTTCAATGCAATGGACTTTGAAGATGACATCGATGACCTAGATGAAATCCTCTCAAATCTTCCATCAGAAGATGTAGCTGACAAAGCAGATGATTCTGCTGATGAACTTCTTGACATGCTAATGGTATCACCACAAACCAAAACCAAAACAAATGCAAAAAATGAGCAAATAAGTGAAAATGAAAGCAGTGAAGATGAAGATGATGAAGAAAACAGTGAACAAAAACAAGGTAACTAATTTGTTCCAATATTGTGATTAGGCGAGACAACTGTAATATATTGTTCTACCAGCCCAACTGGCCCATATTTTGAAGAAGAAAAATTGAAGTTCCCTTCAGCACCATAAAACTACCTAGTTTATCCCTTAAAATCTTATATGCTGTAAACAAAATTTTGTACCAAAAGAGTAAATCAAAACTGACTGCTCTAGGCATAGTGGCATAGTGGTCTTCCATCCACGAGGTCCAAGTTCGATACTCACTGTTTTACTACGACTCACTTGGCAAGTGAATGTTCCTTTGACACATTGGAGGGCATATATCTATCTATCTATAGTGATGTATAGTAGAAAATTAAGCAAATACTACTCTTCTCTTCAAGCTGAGATTGCTGCATTAGAAGCCAAACTTGTATTGCTGAGGTCACAAAAAACTAAGAAAAAGAAAAAGTCCAAAAGCAACCTTGATGATTCAATAAAGATCGAAGAAAATAAAGTGAAGGTTGATCCAAACTCGTCCACTGAAGAAGTTTTATGCAGCCACAGTATCCTTTTCGACTATGATTAGGTTATTTTTTAAAGAAGAATGATTTGGTTTTATGAAGAATAATTAGTTTTTGGTCAATATCTTAATGTTTTGTATTGCCTATAAAAAAATATTATGAACTGGAATGTTTTAATAAGCAAAATCAGCAATTTTTCCATTTTCAGTATTGAGATTCAGTATCATGACTTCTACTCATCTTCTATATGGAAATACATAATAAAGTGGGGATCAAATATAAAATAGGGGAGACCCCTCCTTGAAGAAAAACGTTTTCGTTGTATGTATGAACACAAGCCATCTACTGGAATGTTTTAATAGGCAAAATCAGCAATTTTTCCATTTTCAGTATTGAGATTCAGAATCATGACTTCTACTCATAGAAGATGATCTGTTTTGCATATTTGTTTATAGGTTGCTTTCGTAACTTGTCAAAAGGTTGTGGGTTTAAAACTTTTAGAAAAATGGAGGAAATACATAATAAAGTGGAGATCAAATATAAAATAGGGTTGAGACCCTCCTTGATGGAAAACGGTTACATTGTATGTATTTTTAAAGGAAATGGATTTGGTTATTAGTATTTTTAGAGTAAAATTATTTGGTTCTTTGTACGACAGAAAAGGGTTATTTGGGATTTACTGGAGGTTCCATCATTAGCTTTTTCTTCTCTTTGGTATGTGATTAGAGTATCATCATGGGTAAAAAAAGGCTTATATTATTTCCAGGGTAAAATGGAAAGTTTTGCCTTAAAATAACCCTTTTATGAGTGGTTTATGAAGATTTCTTTTCAAGATACTCATATGAGACCTAGAGGTGTTATATATTTTTAAGGATTTTGACTATCTGAGACAGGGGTGTTTTAGTTTTTTCAAAGATACGCACATTCATCAGACAGACAAAGGTGCTCTTTCCCTGAAATTCGCCTATTGATTGACATGTGTTAATTCATTCGTTCATTCTTATGGCCTTAAGGGTTAAAATTTTATTTTATAACCAGTTCGGTCCATCAAAGTATCACTTGTTTTTTGTTAAATATGTTTTGTGAACACATAAACAAATAAGGTCGTAAATTTTAAAGAACGCAACATTAATGGAAATCAAAAAGACCAATCTTGAAATTCCAGCTCATCCCCAACAACAAGGAGCATCTATAACGAAAAGTAAAAACAAGCTACAGGTATAGCATTGGGCTTTTCCAGAAAAAAGTCCGCATCCCCCCTGTTGAGGATATAGGATATCCAGGGTTGTAAGAAAATGAAGACCAAGGATATCCAGGGGTGGAGGTTCGAAATTTTCAATATCCTAGGATATCCAGGGTGTTGGTGTTAAGAGAAATCGATATCCTCAACAGTGCGGAAACGCATTATTTCTGAAAAAATACAGAAGGCCAATTTTTACAGTAAAAATATCATTGTCTTTCCTTTTTTTCAGGGTTATACAAAATCGAATGATGATGTGTCTGGCAATCTTGATGGTTCTTGTCGTCATTATTGTTGTCATCTATTATGCTTCCAAGAAGTAGATTTTAAATTACGTCATCGCCGGTATTACGTCACACAGTGCTTGATCAATGAAATACTGCCATAGAAAGTATTGTGTCATAGCGTACATGATCAATAAAAATGCCATCTGAATCCTCACAAGAGTATAGATTAGGACGGATCGAATGATAAACAGGATTATCAACCCATAATTCAAAAGTTTATGCCACCTCCTGATGGCCTTGTCAAAAAGAGTAAATTCAAGACTATCATTGATATCTTTTATCACATAATGGATATGGATTTGCCACAGTAGAAAAAGAAAGTTTTGGGAATGTCACATAGCATTAAAAAGAGAATGATTGATAATGTCACAACAGCTAGTAATCCTGTGCTGAAGTCGCACCAAACAGTGTACTCTTTTACCTGAAATATAATTTAAAGATTATGTTTGAGACTGCTGAAGAAGTGAAATTTCACATTTTAGTTCAAGGACATATATATTATGTGGGTATTATTACAGAAGCTTGGAAAGATGAAACGCTGATAAGCCTTTCACTTGCGCATTGAACACCGTTCCTTTTATCATTAAAAACTCTAATTCGAGACTTCGAACGTTTAATTGTTGTTGGGTTGTTTATAATGTTGAATGTTGAATGTTGAATGTTGAATGTTTGCATATAAATGAAGTCTGAAGTTGCAGAACCGGTAAGTTTTAATTTTTTTATTTCATGCAACTTATGGGTGAAATCTTGAAAAGCCTTAGCAATTTAGTTAGATCTCAGTTCCCCCATGACCCTAAAGTGGTTAGGTTATATAAATGATGTTTTAAAAACATTTTGAAAAACATACTTGTTACGACTCAATATATGTTTTTTTATTTCACAATTTGGTATCAACTTTGCCCGTTTTCTCTATGGAATCTTTCTGTGATATTTTGTCTAGTGTCTGAAACCAGTTCTTAATATTGATTCTTGTGTGACCAACCCAGACTGGAACATAACCTGGTCACTACTGTGGTGTCCTGCACAATGATAGGTAAAAACCTTTCGCAACCATTGTCATATTCCTCGTGTCCGGGCTTTCCCTTCTTTTGCAATAGTTGTTTACATTTTGGACACTTTCATTTTTGCTTTCTCATCTTTATATACTTCCCATAACCATTCGCAAATATCTTGTTTTGTTGTCGTTCCGTCGTTGTTCTGATACGGTACAGACACTTTCAGTATCACTATATTTTTATTTACATTCATGCTTCCGATTTTTCAATGGCGAGCCGTTTCGGTTCGAATTCGGAAGTCTCGATTCTAATGGGGTATTTTGTTTTTAAATCTATGATACAATATCATTCAATTAATTCTTTTTTGAAAATTCTCAATATTTTGTATATTTAGGTCAAAGAATTTTTTTCTTTACATAATAATTCTATTATTTATTGTTTTTTGATATTATATATTTAGCTATTACTTGAATTGTATATTATGGTACTACCATTTTAGTTAATAAGGATTTTTGATAACTTAACATTATCTGGTAGTTTTGTTGTTGTTTGAATTAGATCGGGCTTCATAGTGTGCACCCCCCCCCCACTCTGCTGGGGGGGGGGTTTGTTGATTTGGGTCGTAAATGTAAAGTACTGTTTTAAGGTGGGACCCTGTTTTTGGCCTGGCCAACTTCCCTGATCCGGTAAGGTAAAGAGGTAGGACCTTATCTCAGACATCTCAGGTGGGGGAATTGGATTGTGCTGGGACTAAAAATTTCAGGTGGGACCTGGAACCCCCTTGCACACTATAGGCTTTTCCAGAAAAAATCCGTGCCCTCAGTGTTGAGGAAGTCATTTTTTAGAATATACACCCCCTGGATTTCGTACCAAAATTCTTGGACCCCCTGGATTTTCAACATTAAAACTTTTCACCGACTATTTCTGGAAAAGCCCAATTCTTCCTTTGAATTTAATTCTTATAAAAGAAGACTTTCTTTTAAAACTGTTGTATTTTTGAAAGATTTTTTTTACGACAATCTTTCTTTGTTGCTTCTTCAGATGAGATTTGAGCTTTAAACGCTAACAATTCATGATATCACTTATCACGTAATCGGAAATTATTCCAAAAAAGTTGGTAGTTTGGCACTAGAAATTTTAACAATAAAACAGGGCCGGCGGAACGTTTTTTGAAAATGGGGAGGCTATGCCCCATTTGAAGCGGACGAGCGAGAAAATTAGGCCCTTTAGATTGGTAAAGAAAACATATCTTTGAAAAGAAGTTTCTGGTTCCGCCGGGCCTCAGAAACTAGTGGCAAACATCCGGGGTTTTGAAATGTTTCCGAAGAAAAGATTACGTAATGGATATCATGAATAATTTGATCAATAGTGCGCAACTTTTTGCCTTACTTTCCCAGTTTAATTTTTGACAAAAAACCTAAGAGAAATTTTTTTAAGGGTATGGTCTTACAATTGTGTTTCGGTGTTAAGTGAAAACACAAATATTGAATGACAATAAAATATATTTTTTAATTTTAAAAATAAATATTTTCCACTATTATTCGGCAAAAAGATCACTCTATTATCAAATAGATAACATATTTTTCTCATTCAAATTTTAGGTACTGTTAAAAAAAATTTCAATCAAACTTTTTGTATTATTCAAAATCCTCTCTTATTTACAGCGCGCCAAAAACCGCAAGTTTAAAAATTACCTGTTTTAAAAATAAATTAAATTTTCAATATGAAAAATTAGAAGTAGCAGTTATGTTATAAAGAGTTCTATTTAAAAATGCTTGCCACTTAATTTGGACTTAATTTGGATTATTTTGATGCCTTCATTTGAAAGTTCAAAAAAATCAAAAAATGGTCGTCAGATTTTTGAAAATATGAAAATTTTTAATTAAATTTTTAATATTAATCAATTAATATTTTTAATAATTGTAAATATGATTATTGTTATTATTTGGTGAAATTCCAGATGTCTGTTCATTTAAATTAATCGGGAAAAAATCGGAATTACTTGAAGAATCCGATACTCCCGATAAATTCAAATTATCATTTCCCTCAGTCATAGCAGCCATGTAACTATGAAAAGTCAGATATTCTAGTCTCTGCAACATACTTAATCCATTCACATTATTATCATGGTCTGTTGGAATACCCTGCATTTGATGTCCTGCTGGATCCATAATGTTTTTTTGTTGCTCGGCTGCCATTATGTTGACAAATGCATCAATGTTGTCGAAGTTTGTTCCTTGAGATACACTAGAAAGTTCATTTGTTGTATTACTATGGTTTAGTTCTGGATGATAATTCATCATTTGTGGTTTAGAGTCTTTTTCACCACAGTCTTCTGAGGAACACAAAATATCTGATAAATCACTAATATAATGGCAAGCAAATTTCAGAATTTGTAGCTTCGTTAGTCTTTTTTTACCATGGTACGAAGGAACGCATCCTTTCAAAGCTTGCAAGGCACCATTCAGTGAGTTCATACGCCGACGCTCACGGTCGTTGGCTCTGAAACGTCGCGTACTTTGTTTCGGGTCCTTGTGTATGGTACTATAAATGCGTCTTTTTCGTCCGTTATTATCTACAATCCGTTTCACGCGATCTAGTTTGGCCGCTTTCGAAATCTTGGCTCCGTCCTCATCGCCTTCATAACCGGCCAAACAATCCCCATCATCATATTCATCAAAGTCGTCGCAATTGTAATCAGCATTGTCACTAAAATCTGACGAACAGTTACTACCGTATGTAGCATCATGGTTATTGTTCATGTCTTCAGCCTCCTGGTATCCGCCACAATTACCCAAGAGACTCGTATAAGGGTAAGGTTCATATGTTCCATACCCCATTTCCCCTCCGTTCACATAATTCATTGTATCCATTTGCTTCGATTGTTCCACTTTGGTCTTGTTTAACCTGTTTGTTAGTAGAGTGTTTGGTGCGAGAGAAATGTTTGTTTTTCGCAGATAGTGCTTTTTCCTTACAAATGAAGTGGGTTCTCTCTTCTCAAAGGATTTTGGGATCTGGTTTCTTTACTTCGATTTATCAATTTTATCGGTTTTTTTATTTAAGTTGTTTTTATTTCCTGTTTGATCTTTGAAGCTCAGTCGGTCAGGTTCTTCAATGCAGTGTATCTTCTTTTCCGTTTGATCTTTGCAACCCAGTCAATGAGGTTCTTCAGTGCAGTATTTTCTCAGATCTGGCTCAGTCGGTCAGGATCTTCAGCGGAGTATCTTTATCCAAGCCAAAATGATCTAGCAATGATTCGATTTTCTTCTGTGGCTCTTGATCCCTCAGAACAGATGGCTTTTGCTACTCCACCTTATACCCCACGTCTTAAATAGGGTGTACTGCTCTTAACAATTCTTCGATTGTTCTTAACAATTCCCTTTGTTCTAAAAAGATATATAAGAACAATAAAGAAAACAATTATATGATTGAATTCTTCTAAAAAAAACAATATGATTTTTTTGACGCGAACAAAAGAAAAAGGAATTTTTCTTAAAGGAATTTTTCTTTAACAAATTTAAAATCAACACCCATAAAAAACATATTCAAGTAATATTTTAATGAATTGATGATATTATTAATTTATGCAAATAATAACACATTTTTTTCTTGATCAGATCATAAAAGGGGGAAAAAACATTTTAGGCCCCTCCGTTTTATACCCCTTGAAACATTTCATTTTTTGTCCCTAAACAAACAGTGACACATTTTTTTTTCCTCCTTGACTTAGTTTTACTTGTAATTTTTGCTCATGTCTTAACCCTTTTCCCTTAATCATGAGAACTTATTTTAATCACCTTAACGAGATATTTTTAAACTCGATGACGTCATCTCGCCTGTCCGATAATATAGGGATGTTTTGTCCGGTTTCGAAAAAACAATTTTGTTTTTTGCAAATAAAAAGTTCGTATAAAGAAATTTACCGTAAGGAAAGAAAGTTTGGCGAATTTGGCAAATGGCCTCAAAAATAGCCAAAATTTGCCAAATTCTATTTCCGTCAAGATTAATTATTTAGGGAATTCAACAAAATTAATTCTCGTCCAATTTTGGTTTCGGACAAATTGTAAGCAAAATTGTACACAAAAATATACTTATTTGCCAATCGCAAAGATTTCTTTCCTTAGGGTAGTGAGGGAAATCCACGAGAAATCCGTAAAGAAATTATAACCAATCCCGTGCGGAATATTGATCAGTGACAACGCTATTAGCGTACTGATCGATTTATTTAGAAGTCTAGTATGTTATTAGGGGAAGTTGAAGTTGAGGTCCATAAAAAAAATTGGGATTCTTCAATTCGTCCAAGCAGGCACTCAACGTTCTTTAGTATACAAAACTCTCTAAAAATTGCTTGAATAAAAGAGACTAATTTTTGTCTCGATGCTTCGTTCTCCAAACTTGTTTAAGAGACTTTACTACGGAAAACTTCAATGGGCTCAATTTGGCGTTCCGTGGCTGCTGAGGCTGTATGAGTGAACAAAAAAAAATGATCAAAATGATAAATTTTAAAATTCGGTTAAAAAGGAAAATTTAAATTAAATTTGGCAGACAAGTGGAGATCAAATCTTTTATTGATATTTTCGTGAGTTCAGACCGATCAATCTTTTATAAGAATGTCAAATCTGAATCGAAATTTTTTCCGCTGGTTATTATTAATTAATTAACCAAATTAGTCGCAAAATAAGCCTTGACTGCTTATCAGGTACCCAAGTCGGTGGAGTTAATTCTTAGTCACTATTTTATATTATTCACTATATTCTGAATTATTTTTGTCACTATTTCTTAAGATTCGCAATAAGCCTAAAAACACTTTAGACTCGAAACCTTAACATGTAAAAATTATTCTTAGAAATAATTTTAAGATAAGATAATAAAAAAAAACGATCAAGAAATTTTATCATTTCCCTCCGGAGGACAACACCGCTATATTTGCTTAATGAGATCATTTCTGTTTGAAAAGTGAAGAAATATGAGAATCTAAAAGAAAACACAAAAAAATTCGCAAAAGAATACTAGATCAACGAGTAACAGATGGAAAGTTAGTGAAAAAAAGGACAAAAAAACAAAAATGAATTACAATCTTCTCGGATTAATCAAATCTTTCTTTCCATAGAATGATGTAATGGAATTTTATGCTAAAACTTTTATAGCCTAAAACAGCGTTGTGACGTTGAAACGGACCTTCTTTGGACGTTAAAACAACGTTATTTTATGCTAAAATTCTTAGCCTGGGATTAAGAGTAGCACTTCCTCTATTTAAAAAGATATGGTGCTACACAGGAGACATACAACGCTATTCAAACATTGTTTGGACGTTTAAATAACGTTCCGTGCCTGGGCAGTAACATCACAAAGCAATTCTTTCATTAATACACTCCTGTCTCTGTGACCCACTGGGATCCGCCGGAGGACCGTGGATAATTGCCCAAAATATTTTTCACTCCAGTGGGAAAAAATGGATATTCGAAAGGATATGGGGCTAGTAAAGGCAAAACAATTCTTCCATAAATGCACTCCTGTCTCTGTAACCCACTAGGATCCGCTCAAGTGGCTGTGGAAAAATTGCTCAAAAATATTACCCAGTGGATAAAATGCTCACTCTTCTCTTATGGAAAACCGTTTATCGGTTATTTCGTATCCCAGTAGCAAATTAAAAATTACAAAAAACTACTCCACTTAAAATATGATGAAAGAACAAGACTTATCATTTGTGACACCCTAGTGAGTTTTTAAAATTTTTAACTTCAAGGCCACTGAGTCTACTTGTGAGGCACCGAGACAATATTATCGAAAGATTAAAAAATTTAGATTTGCAAGGTTATTTAATGCTTAGTATATAATATCTTCCCTAAACTTTCTTTGGAGCTGATGAAGTACCTAGGTTAGAGTTCAATAACGTTTGTTGTTTGATTTAATTTGCCGATGTTTAGAAAGCAAATTTTAGTTCAAGAAAATTTGGTTAAAACACCTTGCAAAATATACGAAAAAATCATTTTTATCAAGATGTGAGCCACTACCAGCTTTGAAAAGGTGTGTGAAAAAGGGATCTGCCCATCTGTTAATTACCTATGCAAACTCGTTTTGTCGCCAGCAAAATTTGAATCCAAAACCCCCTTAATTTGGATGATATTCTAGTAGAAAGCTTTGGAGTTTTATCATGTTTTCAGGGGGTTTTGAAGACTGAAGTAACATTCAAACGTTAGAATTGTTAAAGAGTGTTTTTTTTGTTTTAATTTTTTTATAAGAAACGAATTTTGATTTTTCTAATGTAGTTCAAATAACGTTCTGACATTGAAACGCTGTTTGGACGGTATTGGGAAAGCTCATAAGATTATGAGCTCGTGGTTAATAACATTGGTGCCAGCCTAAAGTCTTGGGGGGACACTGACCTTGACGGGGACGCGCCGTCTGGAGGTCGAAAAGGGGGAAAATGTCAGAGACTAAAAGCTCTGGTAGAGTCTATTTTTTGAAATTTTTAGAACTTTTTCCAAAAACAAGAACTTCTTTCCTTCTAGTTTTCTATTTTTTGTTCACATTGCTGATTTTTGGACTCTGTCAGAGACTAGAAGGAAAGAAATTCTCTATTTTTTGAATTTAAATTTATGTCTTTCTCTACATTCTAACAAATCCATAAAATTCTTATAAAAAAATTGTAGCAGTGTAGTTTAAAAAAAAAAGCTTGGTGTAACAAGTGTTCTATCTAGAGCAAAAAAAATGTTTTTAGGCAGTTTGATGTGACTTCCTCATTCATTTATTCATTCATATTTGTTTGGGAGATTTTCACTCAAACATTCCTTTATTCCAATTAATCAGAAAAGTAAAGCCCCTTTAAGGCCTTCAAGTGACTTTTTATGTCCCCTTTTGCACGCAAGAACACTACTTCCAAGGATTTTATGTCGAAAATAATTCGGGCTCAGTTTGATGAATCAAATTTGCTTATGATTTTCTATAGAAATTTCATCTTTGAAAGAAATTTAATCCTACACATGCAAAAATCACCATAGTTTATTATAGGCCTTTAATTTCCTCTTATGGCTTATTAGGTTGTCATTAATTAGACTACCTTATCGAACAAAACAAAAGTTAGCCGAACAAAAGTGATGACTAATCTTTTTGGAGATGGCTAAAGTTTTGTACAGTCCTTTTGTACAGAATGTGAGTTTTGTGGTAACTGCTTTATTACAAGCAGTGGTATGAACAGGACCAGGTCTACAGGCTATAAAGGGAGGTAAAATTTTAAAGCAGGCTTTCAAGAGTGTCGAGTGTCAAGTTACGTCTAGTAAGTGTCAGGTTTTTTTGCAATTTAATTTTACTTTTTTCCCGTTTTTTCCTTTTTTTTAGAAAACTTATTCTTTTTTGGTTAAATTTTTTTTTTTTTTGGGGGGGTTGATTCAATAATTTATTTTACCTGCAGAATATAAAAATTTTCAAGAGTTTCAAAATATTTTCAATTTGAATTTTGGAATTAGTTTAGCATTTGATTTTTTTTCAACTAGGCATATGAAGGATGTGGGAATGTGCCGATATCTTCTCAGTAGGCACGGGACGTTGTTCTAATGTCCAATACCATCGTTTTAACGTCAGAATGTTATTTGGGCGTTGACACAATGTTGGAATAATGTTGTGTGTCTGCTGGGAAGGCTAACGCCTTTTAACGCCCTTGCGTGTTATATATTGGCGTTCTTTCTAAGGGTGCATTTTTTATGTTGGAAGTCAGTCTAAAAGGGTGCCTTTTCAGCATGAAAATATAGTGTATTGGAAATGTCTATCAGTTTATTCGTTGTACACGGACTCTGGTTTCGAGTAACAATTTTAGTTATTTGAATACTCACCAAAGCTTGTGTTTCTTTTGTTCTTTCTTCGAATCTGATCCGATCTGTGGCGATCACCAACCATGAAATATCTATATGCGGTCTCTTCTGAACGATGCACGACACTGTCACAACTTTAGTTGATTTTGCACCTTGTATAGTAGACTTGGATACGTCTATATGAAGTCTTTGTTCGATGCCTCGTCTTCTTACTTTTGCGTCAGTTATTTCTAGTAGTATATACTATGTTTGACTGACCTTGTAAAAGACCTTATAAAACTCACTTCTTCATCCAGTACGCTATTTATTTATATACTGTGTACCCTTTATTCAGAGAGTCTTTTTATTTTCAATATAATCGTATATACAATATGAAATGGGATTCCTTTATGGTATAGGCAAGAATATATGATAAAGAACTGGCCGCTCCTTGGCCCTTATAATTGCTCAAATTTTTGCTTAACTGTAGTTTAAGAAAAGGATATGTTCCGCCTAGACCCAACAGATACAATCCGTTTTTCAACGTCGCTCCGACGTCTTGTGTCCGTCAAGAGCTGGGTATCAAAATCATTTTTTTATGGACTGGCTTAGTAATAAACCATTGTCTATTAAGTCTTCCTCTTCCTAGACTATGAGCTTAAAGGCGCTTTCCGCCCTTTATTAGTCTATCCGTTAAGTCTATGGCTTAGCAAGGGCGGTAGAATCAAAAAGATTAGTTTGAATGGGTTTTAAATATATTTAGAATAAATTCTTTTTAAACGAATATATATATGGATATTCTCTAATCTGGTATCAAAAGACCATTTATATGTTTTGTTTCGGCTGTTTGTTTATAAACAAGCTTATTTAAAAAATAATGTATTCAAAAAATAATTTATTATAAATCAATAAAGAAAATATTAAATGCAATAAAATATCCATTAATTTTTGCGCTAGCTTGCTTCCACTATTTTGCGGATCGCGATCTTATTGATATGGCCGAAAAAAAATCTTTTACCTGCATGATAGTTTTAAAGATACCCACAGGTCCAAAAAAACTTTCCTGGTGGAAAACTATCACATATATTCGTCACCGTTAGAAAAGGACCATAAACCCCATTTTCAAACATTTTGATCGACTAATTTGTGTTATCCCCATCAACGTTTTGAACAAAGAACAATATAATTTTGTATACCCAGTGGAAAAAGATTCGATTTTGATATCCCCCACTGAAACAGGGGTATTATATATCATGGTAGTCAAAGGAAACACTTTTTACGGTATCCTTAAGGCCGCGTTTTTGGAATTTATATTATTACAGTCTGAATGCGATTCAAATTCTAAAGTTTTCTGAAAAATTCGCAAATTTTGCCAAATATTTCCATGTTTTTCTCAAATAATCCAAAAAGGCAACCATTCGGAAGGGTTTTAAATTTTCGAATTTTTCGGGATTTATATTACAGCTTGAATGCGATTCAAATTCTAAAGTTTTCTGAAAAATTCGCAAATTTTGCCCAAAGTTAGTTTCCATGTTTTTCTCAAATAATCCAAAAAAAGAACCCTTCGGAGGGAGGAGTTTTAAATTTTCGAGTTTTTGTGACCCTATCAAGGATTCACAAAAGCAAAAAGAGGTACATTCTCGTACCCTTTTTGCATAACGTTCATTTCCGTATACACTCTTTTTTTTATAAGCATAAGGTAAAATCAGGCTGAGGCTCAATATGCTTAGCAAAATTTCGTTTTCAGCCTCAAATTATGCTTAGGCATATGCTTAGTAAAATGAGGTAAAGGTGAGGTAAAATTGAAAGCTCTGTTGATTTTGACTCCCATCTCATTTCGGTTGTTTTTTTGTTAAAAATGTACCTTTTTTCCTTTCTTTGTTTTTCTGAAAGTAAAAAAAAGACAAAACGATGGAGAGAATTATGCTTAATTTTTTGCCAATTTTGCCCTAAGTATGCTTATAAGCATTATGCTTACAAAAAGAAAGAGTGTACTGACGAACGATAAACGTGAGGTATCAGGTACAGAATTCCCTCCTAACCTCACTTGAAAGTGGTCTGCTTGTATAATGTTAGCAATTAGGTGACCTACTTATTGCCAAGGCACGAATTACAGCTTTAATTACCTTCGATAACTTGGGAGTTGATGTGTGGTTCTCAAAGTTAAAAAGTATAAAATTTGTTGCTGGACTATGTTTTATTACTTGATTCTTTTGAATGTGATACGAAGGACGAAATAAAATAAAATATTTAGCTAAATGCCATGAATGCATTGCTTATCTTTATCTTGAAAATCATTGATGTTTCTATGAAATTATTATTTCTCCTTTTGTGAATCTGTAATATTAATCTCAAAATAATGCAAGGAAGGGGAGGGGGCACAGTTATTCTTATTTACATCAACTTTAAAAGAAGGAGCTCATTTCTAAAAATCTACAGACCTTTTGTCCAACATTGAATGTCATTCCCAGTTTCTTCATACACGTTTTTTATAAGAACTTAAAATTTGAAGAAGCCTTCGAATGTTCTTAACTTTTTTGGTTTCAAGCCTTAAAATGTTCTTAAGATGTTCCTAATTAAGTCCTTTAATTCATGTGTACATAATCAAAAATAAAAAAAATTCTTATTTCTATACTCTTAATTCTCCAAAGCCTCCAAATGTTCTTAACATGTTCTTAAATTTTTTTTGACATCGAAGTCTTATGTTCTTATATACTTTGTTCTTATAAAGAAACGTGTACTCCCGCTGACCACTAAGTATCTGCTCACTGGTGAGGTAATGATGATATTGAAAGTCCCTTGTTTTCTCTTTTCTGCATCAGTAGTAGAAAACGAGAATTTCTAAATATGGTTAAAAAGGTGTGAAAATAAACAAAGAAAGAAATAAGTAAATATACCATTAATTTTAGTAACAAGTTATCGCTATTATTCGTACAGACCCAAAAAAAAATGAAAATGAAAATCCTCTCATTAAATGAATTAACTAAACATTGAAATGTGGCCGTTAAATTTGGGCTAATCAATGCAAGATGTTATTCCTTTTTTCGAAATTCTCGTTTAAAACAGTCGTAAACAAACTCGATTGTACCGAGTTCTGTCGTTTTGTTTGTTTTTTAAAAACGTGTTATTTTCAAACAAATTCGTTTCAACCGAGTATTTTTCGTTTCTCGTTTAATGATGACGTCATAAGAAAATATTTTCCCTTTAAAACGTGTTTTTTTTTTTCAACAATTCTCGTTTATAACATGTAAACTCGGTGTTTACCGAATACTAATTATCGTTTTGCGAGTTTTTGTATTCCTTTTGAACAAAAATACGATAATCCATACCTGCAAAACGTGTTCCAAATTTTTAGTCACTTTAAAGTCTACCTCATGGGAAAAACTTTTTTGTAAGTTTAGTGTAACTTTAAAAATGCCAGATTTTCCATTCTGATCCATCTATCCATTCTATATATGAAATAGTAGTGTAAAAGTGTTACTTTTTTAGACACCAGGTATTCTCAATTTCGTTGGTTAATCCCAAGAATATAATACAGAATACCTGCAGTGTGTTCTCAGAAGTTTTGATGGAGTGTTGCTTTTTGATCATATATTCCTTGAAGGTCAACACTCTCTGTCAAAATCTCTTTAGATTTTTCCTAGGTTTTTTAGGCTAAAATTTGCGTTTTTTTGGACAAAAGTGACGAAAAAAAAACTTTCAATCGATACGTATATTAATCGTCGATTACTTCGTTGGTTAGGACACGTCGTTCGTATGAATCCACAACGGCTGCCCCGAAAAATGTTGGCATCTTGGGTGTATGCGAAACGACCTCGTGGTGCACCAGAATTCACGT
>JAUJPO010041334.1:0-18234 GCA_032270745.1 Tiaropsis multicirrata
TACTCTGATTGGCAGAAAAGGTTGTTATTGTAGTTATATTTCAATGATTTCAAAAGAAACAAAAGACTATAACAGCACGTATTCTATAGATGAATAGCGCGATTCCCTTCTCGCTTTCCTAAAGCTCTGGCCTGATTAATCAAACCAGAATTACAGCGCTGCGATACTGTACAAAGGTGATAATAGCGTTCTCGGTGCTTTGATTATTTTTTTTTATATCCGTATAGTATAGTATATAATTCCTAAAATATAAATAGAATTCAAATTTAATATTTCAGTCGCAACTTAACTGTCATATTTTACCAAGTGGCTGAAAGCTGGCTTAGATATTTAGGCTACACATCAGCTGTGCATAAAACCTTCTCTTATTTGGACACCCCCTGTCTCTGTGTCTAGTGGGTTCTAAGAGCTCAATGGGATAAGGTTTGATTTTCAAACCCACTAGGAAAACATATTTTGTAGATAAATTATTTTTTTATTTTTTAAACTTTCTACTTTTATGCGTAAATTATTTTTTGATTGAAAAGGTATGATAAGGGAATATATTAAGAAAAATTAAGATTGAGATAGTTTCACTTCGATTTTTATCCCAAAGCAAGACGGAACATGTGGTGGACATTCTTTAGAAGAAATATAGTTTCGTGAAAAACAAACTTTCGCGAATATTATTTTTGCGATTGTTTTTATTTGATATTTCTGCATCTTATAGCTAGATATAAATCCCAAGATGTTTAAGTTTGAGAAATTTTAGCTGATTCAATATTTTTGAAAGATATTTTCGCAAATTTGGCCCCTCTTTCTTAAGGTATTTTGGTTGCAATATTAATGTAGCTCAAATGCGTTAATTTAGGCTTCAAAGATTTCAATATAAATTGTGTTTCTTCAAACATCTTTTTTTTTGTAGTGAGAAACTGGCACCAAGATTATTAACCACGCATTTTTTCCCTTTTAACCCGTAGACGGTCGATAGTACTAATTTTGGCGGATGATCGGAAATCTTTTTTGATAACTTTATTTTGTTTTGCAAATGAGTTTGCGATGGGGATTTAATTTGGTAGTAGCTGCGAATATTACTACCTTTAAATGGCATTAAAACCAGCAAAAAAAAAACACCTTTTAGGGTTACGTTCAAAATTTAATTTAGCGGAATTTTAACTTGGCGGATAGAGAAAAATATTAACTTGGCGGGAATTTAATTTGTCGGATGACGGAAAAAGTAAATTTTGGCAGTCACTAAATTTAAACCCTAACCGTCAAATCCGTCAAAGTTTATAATAATAGGACAGTATAAAAAAAGACCTTGCTTTCCAACAATAGTTGACTTTTCTTGCTGAACCAGAAAAAATCATTAAAATTTAAAAATTGAATCATATTTTCGACTTTTTCAAAAAATTGTGTGTTGACGAAAGGCTTTAGCTTAAAGGATGGAATAATTCTAATAATGTTAGAATGTTTCTATGAAGTAGAAAAGGATTTTTGGTGAATGAAATTTTCATCTGGTATTCTATTAAATCTTTTTAGTATCAGGGGGTTAATTAATTAGCTACATACAACAATTTATAAATAAAAGTAAGTTTAAATAGAAATTAAAATTTATATAAAAATGAAGTTTAACTTAAAAAAAGGTTAAATAAAACGTATAAGTGAACTTAAAAATTTGTGTTACAAATAAAGGGAATTAAAAATTGTTCAGAAGTATTCTGCTCTATATGATCTATTAGATAAATTCCCATAACAAGAAGTAGTAGTGTTCATTTGGAAATGCTGCGTAGATTGCATTCCTTCGTACGCGAGCGCTCGCTCATAAGCGGCCCGCTCGCTACTGCAGTAAGTATCACAAGAACTACGCTCAGTAACTTTCGATGGCATATAAGGTGAAAACCCGCCACCAGAAGGAGGAGCATTTAACCGCGCAACGGGACCGCCGCGGAAGCGCTCAGTGTTCATTGAAGAATCAGCGTTAGCGTCAGGTGATGCATGTCCGCTGCCAGTGGGAGATGAAGAAGGTGTTGTTGGGAAGGACATGGCGGAGAAATTGTGATGGGCGGGTGGTGAATGGGCGTTGGATTGATAATGCTTGTGTTCATTGTTGTAAATGGGTGGGTGGTGTAAGGGCGGAAAGCCGTTTTGTTGTTCCGAAGTCGGTGGTGGTGGTTGGAATCCAGTGAAGTCTTGAGAAGGTGGTGATGCTTTGTTGTTTGTATCCAGTGAGTTGAGGTAGTTTTGCCACATGGAGTGAGTGGTATGCGGTGATGTGTTTTGATGATGTGACTGTGGCATTTCATTGGCTGTTGATGATGTAATATAAGGAGGGAGGCCATTCATTGGATGCTGGTTGTAACATGACATCATGTAGCGTTGTGGTTCTTGAACGTTGCCCCAGTGTTGCGTGTTGGTGCGCATCTTCTTGCGGTTAGAGCGGCGCTTTCGGTAATCACCCCGCATGAAAGCGTCAAAGTAAGATGGATGGATAGTCCAGTTGCAAGAGCGTCCGTTCTCAGGTCGATTCAATTTGACGAAGCATTCGTTTAGCGATAACGTGTGTCGTACGCAATTCCGCCAACCATTACCACGCTTTTTCAAGACTTCAAAAGAAATTGTCATGAATGTGTAGATTTCTGAGAGAGTTGCGCGTTTGAAAGGTGTTCTCATGATAGCTTGAGCGATCATTGCGGTGTAAGAACAACTATTGTCTTTATTGTTTTTCTCATCCCCACCGACTGATTCTTCCTTCTTGACTCGACTTTCGTGGTGTAAAGTGTTGACGGCCGTTTGCGGTTGCGTTTGTGGTTGAAGCGCTGCATGCGGTGGAATCCCAATCAGTCCATTGTTTTCCATTGTTGTATCGTTTCGATTTTACCAATATTTACAAAGAGTTTATTTATGTCAACAAGTTAATTTGATGAATTCGTTGATGATTCTTTAATAAACTGTTGATGCAAATAGCGAATATTTTCGTAACAGCACAGCAAATTATTCTGAAATCTCAATAACTGTTTTTTGATTTTGTATATAAAAAACTAACTTTTCCTTGTTCAAAAAGTAGAAATGAACGAATAAAGTTTATTTTCTTTAGCTTAGTGTGTACTGTCTGCAAGTCGATAGTTTATGTCGAACACTTAAATAATATACTTGTTGATATACTAAATGGTGTTTGGGAAGTTCATCAGTAAACCTCTGGTATATCACGGTCTGGCGCACATTCGGTTGTTTAGTCGCACCTACGAAACGTCAAACGAACGATCCGACAATGAGCGAAAACGAAAACCGAACATTTTATGCCGAATAAATGGAAAATGAGGTTTAACGTGCGAAAATTGTTGTTTTTGTAATGGCTAGAAAAGAAAAAACTTGGCGCGCGTAGAAAAAATTGTTGATTTTTCTGGTCTAAGGTATAAGCAAATATGTTTTCCGTTTAAAATAGTGTACAATTTTCGTATTTCCATACCATAAACAAAATCGGTCTTTCGTACATTTTGTTAGTTTTTCTTGAAGAAAAGGAGGAAGTGGAAAGACTGATGTTAACACACTCGTAAACTTATTTATGCGTAATTTCGCCCAAAGCGTGAATGACTTTTAACCATAGTTCTATGTTATAAACATACCTTATATTTCCTAGAATATATATTTCAGGGATGGAAAACAAAAATTTGCGAGCAATTAATTTTGATATCTTATTAATTATTTTCAAAAGAACTTTTAGAAATGCAGTTTAAATAAATTTTTAACATTGTTACATTGCCCTTACATTACACTCTTTCAATAAAAAAAGATTTATTACCTTTTTACCAAAAGCCTATCTATAATTTTCCAGCTTATATAGGCTGGAAAAGGCAAATTTGTCGAGTCCTAATTCTAAAAAAACAATCCCGGTCGAAAGACATTTTATCAGAAAGCCAAAGGCTGAGAGTAGAGTTTTAAATGTCAGTTGGGGAGTCCAGAAACTGAATTACAAGACAAGACAGCTGGACAAAGTGCGCCAATATAAGCAAGCGTAAACTATCTTAAAGCTATTAGCTACAAAATTACAGCAATTACCGTGACTCAATCAAGCATGTAACGAGAGCTTTTTGTTCTGATTTTAATGAGAGATAAGCTAACAATAGAACACAGAGCGTGAAAATGCTGCAAATAATATTTTTAGCTGATAAACTTGCCGTGAAGAAGCAAATGAGAGTGTGAAGATAATAAGAGAGATCAAGCAAGAGATATATATCGTTTGTTAAGGCCCCATTACACACAAGAATATTTTACAAACGGTACTCTTTTTTTTGTTTGAAACTTATCTTTTAAATCCATACACGAAAGAATTTTTAAAAGATATTTAAAAAATAATAGGTTTGAGAAATGTAGGAAAGATATTTTTGTATTATTCTTCAAAAAGATACACGACAGAATTTTATTTTTAAAATAAAAAAATATTTAAAACAGTATTCTCTTCTCTTCACTCTCTAAACCTTTTTTCGGTTACCATAGAAACATGACGTTTTGATAAAAAAAAGACAATTACTCGCATGAGTTCCTATTGCTGAATATCTGCGAAAAGTGACTTAATTTGAACTGGCTCAAATTCATTCACTCGCTACCCAGATATTCGAGACAAGAATTGGGGAAACTCCCATGTTACTACGGATATTAGGGCCAACATTTTAACCTTGCCGGTTTGCGGAGGGCGCCAACATGTTCGAGGAGTAAAAAGTGCCAAAAAAAACGCAAAAGTGCATGTTGGCCGGTTTGCCATGTTGTCCATTATTTAATGAATGAACATTTCGAAATGTTGGCCACTTGAAAATACTGTCCCCGCAAACCGACCAACATGTTGGCCAAAAAATCGGTAGAAAATTTTAGGCCTTTTAGAATTTTCTTTCGATCAAATTTTCTGCGTAAAATTGAAAAAAGTTCTTTTTTCAAAAAGGCAAATGTAAGATTTGAAAAAAATTGCACAATAATTGTAAATGAAGATTTAATAATTTCAAATTAATTGACTGCAAACATTTAAAAAAAAAACCATCAATCTTATTTTTAATCGACTTTAGCAAAAAAGTTTCAAAATTAGGAAATTCTATTTTGACTTTAAATTTCTATAAAATAATAAATAATCCTAATTTCTTTTAAAGTGTTTTTTTTTTTGTACAGAAATTTACAAAAAGTATTATAACAAAAGAAAAGAACAGAATAAAACAAAGAACGAAAGTTTGTATGCATTTGACCGGGAGCGAGCGTCATAGACCTTTTTATAAAACTAAACATTGAAACAATTTTCCATTAAAATATAAACTAGACCCTCGCTGATTTGGGGAGAAACTTTACAGGCATAAAACCATTACAATACTGTGCTTACCACAGTAGCAGATGTAGAAGATCCTCAAAAATTCCGACGGAGAGTGTTGGTTTCACTCCCATATGAGGATTTTACAAAATTGCCGTTTTTTGGCAAACAATTGCATTTTGCGGCATTCTTATTTCGCGATGACCAAGAGAAAAGGTGTGTTTTTAGGTTACCTTGGGAATGATTACTTGAATTTTGCTGTTTTATGCCAAAAATTGCATTTCGCAGCTTTTTAATTTCGCGGTCGAGCTCCAAATACATTTTTCGAACTTAACCGGGAAAGTAGACAAAAGCAACACTTTTAAGAACCTTCTTTATACGTCACTGAGTCATATCAATAATCGGTTATGGAATCATTTTGAATTCTTAATTACGTTTTTTGGAGTTGTTGCCTCCCCACATAAACACATTTTTTTCACATTTCATGACGTCAAAACTCATACCTCAGAAAGAAGACGTCATAGTTTTTTAAGGATGAGGTCACGAACCACTACTTCCAAATTCTTTGTTCCACTCAACAAATTTCGAGAGATGATTGCTTGAGACACTTTTCGAAACGTTCTTTAATGCACTGTAAAAATCTTCTAGTTGCACGCCACGAACCTAAAGGGGTGAAAGAGATGCATACATACAAAAATAATTTAGATTGGTAATTGGTTTTCCATCAAAAGTAGCAGCCTAGCAATCTTAATAAAGTTCTCAAAAATCTTAAATAACTAATATTGAAACCTAAAGCTTTGGAAAATGTTAAAGTACAAAACGTACAAAACGCATCATAAATGTCACATTTTCAAATACAGAGCGCGATTCAGAGGAGATAAAATATTTCACATTTTCAAAAAGTACCTTGTCAGCTGGTATGGATCGTAGTTCTTCTCGTGTCAGTTCTAATCAAGAAAAGTAACATCTTTTATTCAACTACCAGCGTGCATTTTAACTATGGACATCAATCACAGTGTAACCTGGACTCCCTTTTATCATGCTTTTTTATCGCTATCTACCCTGACTTAGGGGGTGGGGTGGTCGTGACCCCTATACCTGGATTGCCCAACTTACCATTGACCTTTCTGAGTGAGTACTTAGCAGAGATATTATTAGCAAATTATTTATGGGGTAAATTATTTTTTGCAACCACATTTTTGTAATCACACCAAAATTGGAAAATTAAATTCTGCCAAAATTGCTTCCGCTAGGGTATTCTACCAATAGACTACAGTCGTTTCCACAAGAATGAAAGAATGAAAAAATTAAATATTAAGAAAGAAAGAAAAGTGTAAATCAATTGACGAATTACCTCGTATTGGTTGCTGGGCAGCGTCACTTGCTAACGCAGCCAAATCACTTCCGGAATAACCGTCGGCGGCGCTAAAAAAATGAAAATCAGGTTTCGTCACAATTGAGAGTACCCAGATAAACTTTGTGCAAAAAAATCCGAATAAACTAATAAACAAATCCCGAGAAAAGCTTAAAAAAGCTCTTTCAGTCCATTTATTAGAAACGGGGATAAATTTACCTGGAAATTTTATCGTAATCTTTTTCCGACAAAACGTTCTTTTGTTTTCGCATTGTTTTCTTCAAAATATCTTTCCGCGTCTTAAAAAAAGAATATATATACAGTAGAATCTCCATAACTCGAACCTCTCCTTAACTCGAACAAATGTGTTGGCACGGTGAAAATTTCCTAACAAACTTTTATAAAAAACTCTCTATTACTCGAACCTCCATAACTCGAATCTTCCCTTAACTCGAATAATTTTCTTGGTCCCTTGGAAAATTTTCACTGTAGTTACGGAATTTTTCCTCAGTGAATAAATTGTTGATGCTAAAAAATATGTTTTTGACCTTCTTATCAACCCAAAAAGTAGATATTTTATCAGATATTTCATTTCCATCAACTCATTCTATGAGTTAGAGAAAAAATTTTCAAAAATCTCAAATTCTCTACTACTCGAACTCTCCATAACTCGAACGATTTTCGATTCCCCTTGGGTGTTCGAGTTATGGAGAGTCTAATGTATGAGTCAGACTAGAAACGGACGGACATAAGTACGGACAAGACATGTGAAAGCCTTCCCGCGGTTCTAATGTTTTTTTCACGCGGATTCGTATTTCTAGATTCGCGTTTTGTAAGAGAAGTATCAAAGTAGCGACTTCTTTTTCTCTGTCCCACACTCTCCATTCGGTTGAATAGCGACTTCGAGACGTTCTAAACATTGGCCCGATCAGCTTATGAAAAATTATTGAAGTTTAGGTTTAGATACTGGATAACAACAACAGGGAGAATATTTGATGAAAGTGACTAAACACACACTAACTTGAGAATTTGTTTGCTGGAGTGTATTTTTATCGTGTGGATTTGTTGGGAATATGTTACAGGTTTTGTTGATTAGACTTACCACCCTTTGTATATTGATGTCACTATGTATAGCTAGTTCTTATGAGGAAAAAACTGTTTACACTCAAGCATTGCTGAGTTTAAAATATCTCAAGGAAGGTAAAAGTCTGGACAAAAATGCTAATGGTAAATATGCTAAAATGTCAAACAAACAAAAGGTTGATGGAGTGCTATTTTTTTCTAACGATATAAACTGGTGTGATGAAAAATCAACTCTATCGAAAAAATATAAAATTCCAACAACTCAGAAATGGATTGCTCTCATTCCAAGACACCATACGAAACAAAACAAAACATGTACAATTTCTGACAAAATATTGACTGCAAAAAAAATGAACACTTCAGGTGCTGTGGTTTATAATAATGTTCCTGGTGAAGTTCCTGTTATCAAAGAAAATACGCACAGTATAATAACAGTCATGATTGACATGGATGCTGGTGAAGAGTTGAAGAGACTTGTTTTAGACCCAACAATTATTGAGATTCAATGTGAAGTTACAGTAGGCACTCATTATGTTGATCGCAGATGGAAAGTCAGTAGGACCTCTGTTTTGTTTGTTTTGGTATCCTTTATATTGCTAATGTGTATATCACTTGCTTGGTTGGTGTTTTACTATGTCCAACGATTTAGACATATCTACAGAAATGATAGAAAAGAGGTTACTAAAGTTTCTTTTATTTATAAATAATATGTTCTTATTCTATATAACAAAACATGTTATAATGGTTTCTATACACAATATATTTTCAGCGTGTGAGAGGTTTTTTCAGGTATTACAGGTGTAATGTTCCATCAACAAATTCTGCGCGGCAGAATTTAATTTCCCACAAAATTTCACCCCCACTTTGTGACGCTTTTTTACGCTTAGTTTCAAACTAGAAATTGCGAATGGCGGCAACAGACCCTCTACCGAAATGGTTGTTTAAAAATTTTACAGTAGAAATTGTCTGTGGCAGACAACTCTCAGGGAGGTTATGAGGTTATTATCATCAACGAAAGCATAAAATTTTTTCTGAGTAACATTTCACTGTGTTTTTTATACCAAACCTCCAATTTCTTGAAAAATGTAATTTTTGACCCAGATGCTGATATATAGCTATAAGGATTATTTAGAAAGTTCATGTAAGTCTTTAAAGTTTTTAAAGATAAATTTAACTTGTGTGGGTGGGTGGGTTTGGTACAGTATCAAAAGGTCCTTGTGGGCAAGCATTTTTTTCAATTCTCTCTGCTTTGAGAAAAGATTTTCCGGGTATTATTATATGATAAATTCATGTGAATTATTTATCATGCTTGCTTATGTAATATAAAAATTTTATTTTATGAAACTTTGTCAAAAATTAATAAACAGGGGGAGAGGTCCTTATGAGGTCCGAGAGGGTTGAAAAAGTAGAAAAATTAGGTTCAGTTAAGGCTTTAAAAAAGCAAGTTGTATAGGTTAGAATTTGAAGGATTTGAATGGGCAGTGCACAAAACAGAATGTTACTTGGTTCTGCTTATTGTTCAAAAAGTCTGTTTTTTTTCAAACTGCAAACTTTTAATTCAAATCTCTTATATTGTTTGTGAGGGTAAAGAATTACAGACTTTAAAATATTCACATTAAAAGTTTTCTTTTGAAATATCATATGGTGATCCAGCTTCTAGCTCAGTCAGCATTATCCTGTGTTATAATTTTTCGTTATAGATGGTTCCGTCATATTTTTTAATTAAATTACTCAACAGCATACTCATCGTTTTATTTAGCTGTTGGTTCATGCATATCAATTCAATATTTTCATATGCTGCCTTTTTTATTCACTCTTAATTATTTTCTATTTTGCAGAAACAACTTCTCAGTGCTGCAAAGAAAGCTATCTCAAAGTTAAAGACAAGAGGCTTTCAAGAATCCCAGAAAGATGTATGTAGAATTGACAACTGTTTTAATTGTCAAATTTCGCCAAATTTATATCAATTAAAATTAGAAAGATAAAAAGTTTTGAAATACAAATTCAATGTCTCCAGTTGTATCTAATGATGATGAACACTTTTCTTATGTAACTTTTTGAAATCTTTTTCTCAAAAAATAAAAGAAAAAAGATCATCGGTCCTTTTTTAAATTTTAATTGAAAGGTTGTAAAATATAGTCCAGTCTCTACATTCTTTTTTATAATTTTTGTTCTTATTTTACAGGATTTAGAAGAATCATGTGCTGTCTGTTTAGATTGTTATAAAGAGGCAGAAACACTCCGTATTCTGCCTTGTAAACATGAGTTTCATAAAGCCTGTATCGATCCCTGGTTATTGAACCACCGGACGTGTCCAATGTGTAAAAGCAATATCTTGAAATCTCTCGGAGTGGTAAGAACATCTTTTCACATTTTTTTGTATGAAATGGGACCTTAAATTGTTTTATGATCTGATATTATCAGTTTGAGAGACTTCCTCAAAACAAAGTTTGTTTATTCAAAAAATTCACTTTGGAAAGTGCTTGCTGTGCATTATGTTGATCAAGTTTTTACTTGTCAACACAAGTAGTAAAAAAACACTAAATTATGTCAAATTATGTTCCGCTTTAGGAAAAAGTCATTTATCCTTGTTGTTGCAACCTGATCGCACACTTTTGAATGTTATGATTAGGTGCCAAAAACTTAACGACACAAGTGTTAACAACAAGTTATACAGTACTGTATTGGATGGCATTTACTTAGTTTATACTGCATCCTATATAACTCCTACTTCTTATTATAGCTTTAGCCTCAGCTTTATAGTTACCTAACAGGCACACAACGTTATTCCAAACTTCCCAATAATTCTGACGTTCGAGCAACGTTATTTCGACGTTGTTTTGTGTCTGCTAGGTAGCTAAAAAAGATATCTTGCGAAGTCATTCTAACGAAGTCTTCTTTTAGAAAGAGAAAAATATATCAACATTTCCTTTTTTCTCTCAAGGAGATGCCAGAAAACGAGACCAACAGCTCAGAGGACAGATATTCACGTGGCTTTTTACCATCGTCAGCGACAACAGCAGGAGCAAGTGAATCCAACAACGGTGGTGCAGCATCAGTTGTTGTCGTGATCCACGAACAGCAGCAGGTCACTCAAGCATGGGCCGAACCTTCCATAGCAAACGCACAACCTAGTCCTGATAATCGTTATTCAGGTACCGTATTTCCTCTATTTAGCGCCGCCCTCTAAAGAGCGCCGCCCCTAAAATTTGAAATTTGATAAGAGCGCCGCCCTCTAAATAGCGCCGCACCTCTGAAAGCGGCGCTTTTTAGAAACAATTAAAAAACAGTGTGTTTTTATTTGAATCCTTTAGTTTTTTTTGCTATTTAACTTTCCTACATCTAGTTCTCAATAAGAATATTTGCTTTTCTTCCTCATTAACTCCTCATACATGATTTTTGAAAGTTTTTTATTTAACGAAAAACATTTGAAATTAGCCGGGACATGGGTTGTTTCTTTGATTTCTCAGCCTTTTATAAAGTAGGAAATCAAAAGTTTGAAAAGCGCCGCACATAAAATCTCGAAAATTTTAAGAGTGCCGGGCGCTTAATTGAGGAAATACGGTATATACCTTTTTAAAAACAACTTGTCTTTCATACATACAGAAACGTTATTTTCTTTTAAAATCTTTGAATTTTTTTTATTCTGTTGCTAGATGTTTCGGGGTATTTACTATTTGGTTTTCATTTAATGGAAATATCCTATTGTTGCATAACTGTCCTACTTTAAATCGTGGTAAAAGCTTTCATTGCTTCTCATCAAGGCTAATTAAAATTATTTTTTAAACAAAATATTTTGACCATTTTTTGAATATTTTTTTTTGGGGGGAGGGGATTTTAATTTGACTTTAGTTCCATTCCTTATTGTTCTATTGTCGTGTACAATGTATTAATTTATTTATTCTTTTTTTTTCGTTTCCAGCCTCTTCAAGCGATACAGACTCTGACCGGTCAACGGTCGCCCTCGTATCATTCGAACAAAGAGTTTAATGATTAAGGATGCTGACCCCCTGGTATTTTGTATTCTTAAGCCTCTAAACACTCACACTTTAAAAGTGTTGATCGCTGCGCCGGAGAGGAGTTGAAAAAGAAGCCACTGACTACTGGTCTTGACTTTTGTTAATGATTTTCGTAATCGCTTCGTCTCATTAGACGCTAATCGTTTCCGGTTGTTTCAAATCACAAATTTCCGGGTGTCGTGGTGAATAAGAGAAACGTCATTATACAAAATCATGTGTTTTAGATGACGTCTTCTCGTCTTCGTTGTCATTGATGGATCATTAACTGAATGTAATTTTAATGATCTTTTAACACAATTTATTTGGAGTTTCCTTTTCTTTGAATTACTGGGACATTTTATTTGTACCAATTTTTATTAACAGGTATGGTAAGGTAATGTGGTGGAACTTCCCAGTTTTGGATAGGAATACAAATATGGCTGATGTTAGAAAGCTTGTGTTGTGCTGTGCTTTTTGTTTGTTGAAATTTCAATACCATTTTGTACGTTAGAATCTTTGTGTTGTTTTTATGGTCCGAAGTCGGATACTTTTTTTCTTTTTTTGGGTAAAATAAAATTAAAATCAATATATTTACTTTTTTTTCAAAACGCTATCGAAATTTCAAACAGACGTGTTTTTGTTATTGCTTGGCTTTTATTCTGTTTGCTTCATACGTAAGTTAGAAGCCTTAAAAAGGAGTTTATTTTATGACTTTAACAGCGTGTTTTATGTATTTTTTAATCCGAAATTTTTTGTACTTATTAACATCATAGTTAACATAAAAGTGAAGAACACGTCAGTTCAGGATAAATGATTTTTGACTGGACGGTATATAAAGAGTTAACTTGCAAAACAAAATAATTTTCCAAAATCTGCCACTCGAAATCTACTCTTGTTTCCACCACTTGCTCCATAAATCCCTTTTTATATGTTAGATGATTAAAAAGAATGCAAAATACACGCTTTGAATGTATAAGGTATTTCGAAAACTTTATGGGTCAAAGCAAATATTTCTTCATCACTTTTCATTCCAGAACGAAGAACGGAGTTTGTGAATATTTATATTTTTTTGTCCATTATTTTTATCGTGACCAAAGTAACATTTTGTTCCGTCCGTGTAGAAGGTTTTTATGTGGAAGCGTTTTTTAGCCCCCTATCTTCTTTATTCTCATATTTAAGGATCGTCACGATACAAACAGGTTTTTATATATGACTTTTCTCTTTCCTTGGATATAAGGTATTATATTTTTTGTTTCCATTTTTTTGTACATAATAATGTTGAAATGTTTAAAAAGAATTTCGATTCGCTTTTGCCAGGTAAAAGAATAAGGTTATTAAACCAATATCATTTTTGATCCTACAAAATTGTCTCTTTTCTTCCCTGAAAAAGGCTCACTTTTGTAAACAATTTGCAATATTTATTTGACTTTCAAGATTTGATCCTAAATAGTGTATTCAGCCATTCCAACCAACGGGTCCATTAGTGCCAAAGTCATTGTAAGTTAGCGACGTAATTCATGAGATAACTCACGGTTAGGCCATTTTCACGAAATTAAATCCCCACGAAACTTTTAGTTGATGTTTTTTGCGGAAAAGCCGTAGGAAAATGAAAGAAATTAGGTTAAAAACAGGCAAATTCGCGAACTTAAAGCCTCGCGAAATCTTTAATTTTTCAACGAATTTTGCATTTGCATCAACTCTTCAAACTATTTGAAAATTAACATTCGAAAAACCCTCCAACGTGTAACTCTGGTCTGGATATCCATACTAATTTTACTCATTTTACTAAGCTCACGAACATGAGAAAAAATTAGTATGGTAACATTGCGCAGTTTGAATTCCGCATCAAAATGACAGTTGACAAATTAAACCAATCAAATCGCACGAATTTCAATTCGCGCATAAAAAACAATAGGGATTTCGGCCAATCAATCAGAGCATTTCTTCAAGATCTTGAGGAAAAATCCGTCTACTTTCGAATCAGATGTAGACGGGATCCCATCTAACGTGTAGGTTTTGCACTCATCACAGTGGTTTTTTAAAGATTGTTTGATGATGACATTTGTTTCAAATGCATCTAACTGCAAAATTTAGTTTAACGAGCCATTTTTTTTGATGAAACTGGATTTTCTTCTTCATTTTTGTAAAAGAATGAGTTTGATGGTCAAATCAAATGTATCAAACTGACCATCAAACTAGTTAGTTTGATGGAGTTTGATGAGAAGTTTGGACGCATTTTCCCCGCCTTAAAAGTAACTTTTTTATTTATGCAAATTGATTCTACTGCTACTCATTTTATTTCATCAAGCACTTCGAAATATCACCAAACAGTTTGATGAGTAGTTTGACGCATTTGCCCCCACGTTTATCTTGGTGTTATTGACAGTACAATGCTTATTAAATATTTCCCGTTTTCAAAAAGGGAAATATTTGTTAAAACGGGCTTTCTCCATAATAATAAACTTTTCAGATGTTAAAACGCCTTCTGTGCCGTACGCCCGTTTTAGCGCCCAAATATATACAATGTGAAGGAGGCCGATCTATGCTATGTACAGGCCAGGTCGGGTTACAATAGTAAGAGGGGGAATGTTCAAACAATATTGTGTACATAAACAAATCATTCTGAGTTGGTTGGTGCTCGACATAACATCATGGTTTCATTTTAGTACAGTGTGACAACGAAAAGGTTTTTTACTTCCTAAGTTTCTTGGCTTTCAGATTTCTTTTCACTGGGGTCGTTTATTTTTCAAAGCTAAAATGGACGGTAGTGTTTTAAAATAACATATGTCTGTGTACTGTCCTTGTGCAGTAATAAAACATATGTGCGTTTGGTTCTAAAATGCTACAGTGAGAATGATTATTTGCTTTATCTATTTATCCCTTGTATATATATTTTTCATTTTTATACTTAAGTTTAGGCGAAAGAAAAATTTGTAAAATTGAAGCCAAATATATGTAAAATAAAAATAAAAATAAAAAAAAAGATTGCGTTCGCGATTTTCTTGATTTTTATTCAATGTGGTTTTTATTTGATCGAATTCAGTTGTGGTTATTTTTGTTTTTATGGTGTCTTCACAATGGCTTGTTTCATTTTTTCAGAGCCTTCTTCGTTGACGTTCTACGAGAAGTTTACGACTAGTCCCATCAGTTGTAGTGAGCAATTTTGTAAGAATGCTTTGTCATGATTTCCGATAGTAGGTTCAAGATCTATCTAAAATTGTAACAGCTATATATGTTATAGCAATTTGATGTCTACTGTTTTCTAAAGGTTTTTCTATCATGTTAGTTGGTGGGCATCTGTCAGCGCATATTTGCATATGCATTGTTTTTTGTGTTATAAATTAGGAGGTCGTACTTGATGCAATTGATAGCTCCAGACGATGTCAAACGAAATTTTCGATTGTCAAAACAATCGAAATCAATCGAACGCAATCGAAGAACATCAATCAAACACCAAATTTTCGGTAACTTTCGACAAAAATAATTTCCGTTTGACTGCGTCCGATTGTGTTGATTTTTTGTGATAAACGGGAAAGAAGCAAGAAAATTCATTTTCGATTTGTGGTTATCTTCCTAGCTATATGTTATCAAAAATAAATCAACTATAATACAAAGTCTTTTTTTACAAGAACAATATCGAACATAATCAAACTCAATCGAACGAAAATATCAATCGAAACAAGAACTAAGAGCTTTGAAAGAATCGGTGGGTTAGGGTTATCACGTTTTGTTTTAGGCAGATTTTCAGGATTTAAAATGGAATTATCTCCAATATGGCAGTCAGATCAACTTCATAAAAAATAACATTCAATTTTATTTGCCACATCCTAACTCAATGAAGGAGAAATCTTAATTAAAGTCCTTATAGAGTTAGTCTCTTTTAAACTTGTTCTTAACCATACAGGCTAAAATGATAATGAGATAATTAACTTTTTAATGATTTTTCTCACTTTAGCCTGCATGACTGAGTACCAGAGTATTAAAGAAGCTTTCATGGAGTAAGGATGTGGCAAATAAAATTGAATGCTATTTTTATGAAGTTGACCTGACTGCATGGAATTTTTGTTTTCAAATATCTAAATATCAAAAACTATCTTATCGCTGTAAAATATATTATAGTAAACATTTCTCCTCTGCCCGCGGGACATTCATAGCCTTTTTCATTTACCATGTCGGTATTGAATAAGTTTCTTTAGAAAATCACTGACGGTGAACATGATGGTGCTATTCTTGATTTACAGTCTAATTAACGTTCTATCATTTCGTATTGCTCCAGTAAACCCTTATATATCTAGCTGGATAATATGCTTTATAACGTCTCCATTATCATCGGTACATGCCCATTTGAAGAAAAGTTTTCTGCGAGCTTACTTTTACCTTAAGAGAAGAAATTTTGGCGAATTTGGAAAAAATTTGCCCAAATTCGCCAAATTTCTTCTCGCCAAATTAAATTTTTTATGTCAATCGCCGAAATTAAAAAAATTTTGTCAATCGCCAAAATTAATTCTTGCCAAATTTAATTTTTTTTCAATGATAACATTGGCTTTGAAAGAAACGCTTTTGATGATGAATATGATAATGAACGAAATATTTTTGAGTGGAAAAAGAACCAAAAAATATCTTTACATTGAAAATACTTGCCACATTCGTGAAAGAAATCTTCGTGTCTAGTCGCCGAAATTAATTCTCGCCAAATTAAATTTTTTTCTCAAGTCGCCAAAATATATATATAATATATATATCGCCAAAAAATTTTCTCTTAAGATAGTTAAAAATTATTTTATTAAAAAAAAAGCTTTTAAGTTTTAATTTATAGAAAGCGGTGCCAGTTTAGTGTAAACTCTGACTATTATAGTTTTTAGCTGATTTTAGAGGTTAAAATTTTTATTTTTAAAGAATCATAGAAGGCATATTGCATTAGCTATATGGCTCGTTGTAGCGCAAATTTAGGGAAATATTTAGTCACATTTTTGCGAATCTTGTTACTAATACATATATACCTGTGGTACTTTTCTTGTAAATGGATTTACGTGGTGTAAAAAGATTTTCTCTATCGTTCATGTTAAATATTCATGACTTGGCCTACGCAAAACATCCTTTTTAAGACAAAAAGCTGCGATGCAAAATATGGCATATTGAACTATTTCACTTTTTTGCTGCATAAGCAAAAATCTAAGATCAAAACAGATGTTTGTCAAGGAACAAATGTTTCATTATGAATCTACTTTCAGATAACCTTGCAATACTGAGATAACTCCATCTCTTAGTTTAATCCACCGTGTTCCATTTAGAATTTAAAGACCTGGTTGAGTCGGTTAGATGGGTGAGTCTTAATAAAAGAATACAGCCGCAATGAAGCCTATTATTACGTTGGCAGTTTGAAACGAAAGCACACGTAAACCCTTCAGACACAAGAAGTTTTTAAAACGTCTTTTCATTGTAACCATTTCAAGAACCAAGGATAAAAAAACCCGGCCGACGTTTCTCAAATTATTAACAAAATAATTTCGACTCAAAAATCATGTAATATATTTTTCAAAGTAATTCAAATTGATACATTATTATCCTACTTGTTATCCATCCATTTTGGCCAAAATAAATCATCAAAATATACTGATTTTGTTGGCCTCTCCCATTCATCTTCCACAATACGGTACAAGTCCATTGCTGCTATGGAATCTTCTACGGAACAATGGGTCGGATGTTGAATATCCCGTAACAACAGTTCTTTAGTCAGACGTCTCAGAGAAGGCGTATTGTTCTCTTTCATGTTCGCCCTAACACGCAACGGCGTAAACTTTGACGTGTCACGAGTTTTATCTTTAGGCCAACGAATCTTTAAGATTTTCATATCGAAATTTAAAGCGTGTCCGACGATGATTTTCCCTTTTAAAATTCGCAATATTTGACGACGAGCTACGTCAAAGGGTACGGCATTAATCAGATCGCCCGGTCGTATCCCACTCCAACGCGTCCGATAGTCTGTCACCCGATCACGAGGTTGAACGTATTGATCATACAGCACGTTACCATGGTAATCGACAATGCTACATCGAGCTAAGCTGTCATGTTTTGATTGACCAACACCAACCATTTCGCAATCCAAAGCGATCAAATTCTCGGGGCATGGTAATATTGTTGGTGTTCTGTTGCCTGATAAAAGAGAATTTAAACGATAAGTTTCTCAAAGCGTTTTAAAACGAAGAGTAATTCACTCAAAAAATCTCGTACTCTCAGGTGCCGAATAGACAGGGGAGATTTTTAGCACACAGGGTGACTTTTTTAATATTTTACAGGACGGAAAATTCTCAATATTTATTTCAGAAAATAAGTCTACATGGTTGGATCCGATTCAGATTGGATAAAACTGCTATATTGAAAAATAAAGTTGAACAATTTTCATTTTTGAAATTTTAAACGAGGAAAGAATTCCCTAAAAAAATGAATGTGCAGAACTAGTCTGATTCGGCAGACCTATCTCCTATAGGTCTGCTTAATAGTATATGGTTTGGTTTCCCGCTATGGTGGCT
>JAUJPO010041345.1:0-18234 GCA_032270745.1 Tiaropsis multicirrata
TCGAAAATCGTGATTCAATTTCAGAATGTCCTAATCAGGACACCAGTGTCTTATATAGGACCCCAAAATGGTGTCCTGATCAGGCGATTGTTCTAGACTGGTTATATTTTTGCTAAGAGAATGTTTTTTTGCTTTTGTTTCGTGTATAATTTGTGGTATTTCCTGCACAAAAGTCTTGATTTTACCTGCACAATATTTGTCTGATTAAACTGAAGCAAACACTCAGCGAAAATAAGGTACATAGAAACAGCTGTTCTGACTGTTTATCTTTCCTGAAGATTCTTTACTAACTTTATTTGAAGGTGATAAATTTTCTCATCGACATCGAGAGTGCAACTGCAGCAACCTTTATTAAACTTGTGCAATATAATCGGATAAAATGCTGGTTGTGGAAAAAAACTACTGACATCATTCATTTTTGACTGTATAATAACAACTGGGTGGTATAACAAGCGAAAAAAAATTTGTTACCAAAGATCTGAATTTATTTCTGACATGAATTATTTGTATATTTGAGTTAACATGTTAAGAAAGTCTGTGTACTGGTAACCAATCAGTAAACTTGATGTCCCAAGGTTATTATTTCAAGCCTGTATGTTAATGATTATGCAATATTTGTTTGCTGCTCAAATTGTTTCTTGATGACGTCCGAAGAGATATAAACACTCCAATTTTCAAGTATGTGTAAAAGTCAGTCAATTAAATCATCAAACTGCGTCCTCGTTAATTTGATTTTGGTTTAAAGTTATAAGATTTTCGTTGGGAGTAGTTGATCCATTTTGATATGAGCCTCCAAATTGCTTAAACAATTAGGCAACCTTTTGTCTTAATTATCAATGTCTACGTTCTAAATTCGCTCTACATTGAATGACTTTCAGATTCAAATTCAAAGTTCGTTGTACACACTTGTTTTATAAGAATGCACTTTATAAGAATATTCATTATGAAATTGGCAAAAAAGTTAAGATTTATGCCATATTAACATTTTTCAAGGGCAAATTTCTATTGGGAAATTTTTTGGCCTATTTCTTCTTCTCTTTCAATTAAAGGATAATGCTGATAATAAATTAAGAATATGTTAAGAATATTTTGGGATAGTTCTGACCAAAAAGTTTCATCATGAAAGAATATTCATCATGAAACCAAAAAAACAATATTCTTATAAAAAAGGGTGTAGTTTACGTTTAGAAAACCATGGAAAATCAGATTGTCTTTACACAGGCCCGATATCTTTGAAAATTCAAATGTTCATTTCCGTAGAGGGTCTGTTCCCATTCGCAATTTCTAGTTTGATTTTTTTAAACTAAGCGTAAACAAGTGTGGTGAAGCAAGGGTGAAATTTTGTGGAGGATTGAAGCGGTAGCAGAAAAATGAATATACGGCAGAGTATACTAACGAACGATAAACGTGAGTTAGTAGTCTGGTACAGAATGAGTAACAGAAGGATCCTCAGACCCATATAGTTTTTTTTGCTTGCTCCAAAAATAATTGCGGAAGAAAAAAAATTTGATGGACGAGATCTTATTTAATTGAACAGCCAACAACAGCAAAACTTTACATACTTTATACAGATAAGGAAGCGACTGTAAAGCGATAATTTGTTGACAATTCTCTTTGTGATCTTTCATACTAAATTTCTTGGCGTCTCTACTTTTTTCTCTTTTTAAAGAACTTAATATTTACCCCATTTAAGAAGCGAAGAAAGTGTAAAAATACATATAGTCTTTTTTGGTGTTCTATTCTCATTTTCTGCACCAAACTTCATACTTCATACGCTAATTCGCATTATTTTGATTTGCTTTTTAAAAACAGCTAGACAGAATTACATGAGTTAAAATGGTTCGTATTCCGGGATTCGTTGTAACGGAATGAACCCATTGTCCGGGTGGTGCTTTGTCCGTTATTTTGATGTTCTATCGATCTGGTTCTGTATTTTTTACGAAGAATTTTGATGACATGTTAACGACTACAAAAAAAGACTTGGACACGGGAAAAGATGTGTAATTATCTTTCATTGTTTGCACTAGATTAACTGTCAGATTAACCGTCCACTTTCTCGTGTTGTGTTTTGCTTTTATTGTCTCGTCATGTTTTTCAAAACGTCTCTATTAAATAGGTTAACTAATCACACACACACAAGATGAACAGCAAACGTTGGCGAGGAGGCCGTGGAGCGCGAAGGATGTCAACAGAGGACAGCACTGAAGATTTGATCTCCAAACAAAATGATAACGAATATAGAGCACGTCTAGACATTGCTGACGATAATGATGCTTCTATTGATATCACGTATTCACGTACGTCGTGGCGTAAAAAATCCGTTAACGTCTCCTTCTTGGTTTTATCGGTCGTTTTTTTATTGATAGCCGTTATTTTCATATGTTTATACTTTCACCAGAAGACGTTGATAGATATTTACCGGATGAAAGACAAGGCTCACATAAAACCGACACATACACCGAACTGTACCGATAATGTTTGCGTGACGCCGGGCTGCGTGGAAGCGGCGGCCTTTATGCAGTCAGCAATGGACACTACTATAAATCCGTGTGATGATTTTTATTTATACGCATGCGCAGGATGGATAAAACGGAACCCGATTCCCGATGGTGAGTCCTCTTGGGATACGATATCGGTGGTGTCCAAACGGAATCAGCGTATAATGAAGGATATTTTAGAAGACCCTCGCGTCAAAACGGTAAAAGACGTTAAAAGTGTTGCGGAATACAACGCGTACAAATTATTCCGTAGCTGTAGAAACTTGAAAGGTATCAACAAGCAAGGTATACAGCCCCTTGTGTCTTTGATGAATGACGTCACCAATTTTGTGGCATTAAACTCTACGGAGAAGTTGAGACATGTTACTTTGATGGATTTGTTCCAAACCCTTTACGCTCAGACGCGGATGCAACCTTTCTTCAGTATCTCAGTTGGTCACGATGATAAAAACTCTTCCAAAAATATTTTGCAGGTAGATACCACAAAGTTTAGAATGTAGCCTTTACCAAACCCCATTTTTATGTATCTGATGATAGCTGGGTCGGATATAGGAAGGCTAAAAGTGACGGAGTAACTATCCTATTACCTTAGATGAGAACTAATTACTCTTTTTGAATAATGAAAATCTTCTTTTGGTGTATGTTGTATAGCAGGTGTTGTCTCTGAATAAATAAATAAATGTGATACATCTGAAAATTTCGGACCCTCCTGGAAATCCTTGATCTTCAAATTCTTACACCTTGAATATGTAGGATATTGAAAATTTCAAACCCCCTGGATATCCGATATCCTCCTCAACAGGGGAAAGCCCAATGATTGGCGACAAAAACTTGTGTGTGTTATTTTGGTGAACTTTTTCTTCTTTAACAGTTCTACCAATCAGGGCTTTCCATATCTCCTTACATTTACGATGAAAAGACGAGCCAAAGCAAACTCATTATCGAACAACTTATCAACTACATGGTGGCCTTAGGATCAAAGATTGAGAACAAACTTGCTACCGTCGAAGAATTACGCGAGATGGCGAATGACGTGTATGAATTCGAGAAAAGTTTGAAACAGGTAATGAATGTACTATTGTTGTTGGGTTTTTCGCTTGTTATCTCGGATATCTTAAGTCGGATTTAGATGTTCGGTCCCATCAACTTTACTATACTGTTTTCATGTCACTTTATTATGCTTAGGTTATCGTCTAGTTTAAATGAATGACAAAGAAGTTTAATTCATATATTGATCCTGCTAGAATGAAACATCTTATCTTTTAGAATTGTTTTGACGGAGTTGTCTATAAAGCTCTATGAAGTAGCAGTGGGGGGACCGCTGGGTGGGGTGGGCGCTGTGGTTGTTGTGGGCTCTGGGTGGGGTGGGGGAAAAGTGCCCCCAAAATAATAATTCAGGTTAACAAGGTCCATCAATGTGATTTATAATTAAGAAGGAAAAATACTTGTAGAAAAAAGGAAATTTTCCATCTCCCCCTCGTTAATAAAAGTCGTGGCTTTGCCTCTGTTAGGTGGATCTTAAACCAGGCTTTTCAGTAACTCTGCGAGTAGAAGTCAATACCTTCAAATCTTCTCCTTGACCATATTTGTTCATTGCAATATCTCTAGACAAACGGAAGTACTGCATGCTGTGTGAACATAATTTGGACGCGGACAGCAACCGTCAATCAAACTCGTTGATAAGCATTTCAAATACCTCCTTTTAATGTCCTCATTAAGAGTAATTAAGACTCGTTGTTGTTAATATGCCATTCTCAGCACTTAATATATATATTTTTGTTTATCGACGGTACTATTTTTAAGGTGTTTTCACATTTTCGATTACGTGTATTATTAAATGATTGATTAAGATTTTATTTATTTCGAATAAATACCTTCTTGATTTAAAATGACATACATTTCATGCAAATGCACGTGTTCCTCCATGCATAGCCCATGAAATAAAGACCACATATTCCGAAATTGGGCTCATGTTGGGCCTGTATATTTTTAAAAAGCTTGGATTGCCTTACCCTTTTCAGAACTATATATACCCTTGCTAAGTAATTTGCCTTTTTCTGCCCCTTGAGACAAAAGTAAGTAAGTTTTTCGACCACAGTCGAGGGTGACCCGAAGGTAGGGGAGGGCGCCACTCCTTTCCCTGGATTTCTCCACTTACTGTCGCTCTAGTCCCTTAATACTGAGTGCTAAGCAGGACAGCTGTGACTACCAGTTTTGCGAACCTTGCGAACGGGAGGCGAACACTCTAACCACTTGGTAATCGTCATTTACGTCTTAAGACAAAAACTTTGGAGGTAGTAGGGCGATTTTCTTTCTCTGCTCTGGAAATGAATTTCTTGTGATTATTGGACGATGAAAAATAATTTTGTGAACATGAAATTGAAGACGTGCGACGTTCTGTCAATTCAAAAGTCGAGTGAATCTTCTTTAATATTTTAGACTTCTTTCTTTCCCGTAGATATATGTTCCACCGGAGAAACTGGTGACCATCGATCAAATGTACCACAAGACAACACTCAAAGAATTACAAAAGATTTCTTCTGATAAAGTAAGTCCCTTTCCACCGAAACGATGTTTGTCAATGGAATGCTCTAGATAACAAACTCTCTTCTTCGATAGTTCCTGTCGGCCTCGGTAACTAACTATTTTCAAACGACAATTTGACTCTTGTTATCATTGTCTCGGCCGACGTGGGCAATATTCACCTGGAACACGTTTTCCATGTTATTTTATTGCCTTGAATAATAACTTGGACAAAATAATTGCCTTTTACTTATATTAAATAGTTTTCGTTTTCGTTTCCTTTTTTTTATAAATAATAGACCTTTTCACAAATTACGTCACGACCAACGACTGCCTCGTTTTGAATTGAGCGCTATGGTAACCGAATCCCAAGGGAGCTTATGAAAACTTGACTCCATTGATAGATGTGTCATTTTGAGTCTCGTGAGACATAATCACCTTGGTAGTTGTATGAAAACGAGGCAGTCGTGACGTAATTTATGAAAATGTCTATTAAACTAAAAAGAGTCAGTGCATACTGATGGAAAGGCAATCTACCAAACGAGTGGGAACATATGCTGAAGAGAAATAATCTAATACCGAGACAAAGGTTCTTGTGGATAGCTTGAAGAGACTTTCGGTTTCATAATGTAAGTCCGATGGCAGTACACTCATTTGTGCTGCTTGTTTGTTGTCCATAGCAACTGCTTTCATATGGGTCGCTCCCTAGAAAGAAAATAATAAGGAATAATAATGGCTTTTAAAAGCTTGAACAAGTTTAATTCATCTAACGCATATTGGAACCTCAAAAATCATACATAGTTCCCTATTTTTTGAGAGAAAATACTAGAACACCTCGAAAAATACCAGGGAAAACAATTATGTAGAACTCTTTTCCCTGATATTTTTCTAGAATACCTGACAAAAATGCTGGAAAAAGAAACTAAAAGTTCTCTGTTTTTTTTCTAGGTCTTCTAGCATTTCCTTTCAAAAATAATTCAATTTTTAGATTTTCTCTGGCCGCTTGGACCTTGTCATGACAAAAAACTCATTTAACATTTCCTTTTCAAACCAAAGTATCTAGCTTTTTCTAAACAAACAGAAAACTAAGAAATAATTACTCTTCCAGTGGTGAAATGTTTCTTCAGGTCAATTTCTTCATCAAAATCAATACGAATTTGTGTTTTCTTGGTTGACACTTTAGATGCGTTTGTTGTGGAAATTGTCTTGTCTACAACAAAAATATATAGAAATAATGTTAAAGGGGAAAAACCCACAGATAGCTAGCCTTTCCATCATTTCTTGCCTAGTTTTGTCATCCTGCTTTTTATCCGCCGACCAACAACGATAGAATTTCTTCTAAAAGTTAACCTCTACAGACAAATATTGAAATGAAGGTAATAAACATGGTGATAGATCCATGGCTAGCTATTGAAAGTGACACACACTATCATTCTATCAGAAAAGTATTTGAGAGAAAAAACAACTAAGTGAATTCATGGACAAGCAATCAAAAGCCAATAATTGGTAAGAAATTAGTCACCTAAACGGTAAAACTTCTACCTTTTGATTTAGCTTTAACCTTCCAATGAAGCGGACCAGCCCACATTTTCATGAGATCTTGACTGAAGTATGAATATTCGCTCGGATTCAATGAAAGTGCGATATGCGACGTTCCCGTTGTCCCAAACAATTGGTCTCTAAAAATTTAATGAATTAAGACAAGTGATGTACTTTCCTGTTGAGTCTGGATATGAATAGGAAGATTTTCGAAGTTTTCGAAGTTTTTTTTGCTCTTTTTGAAAAAATGAATTTTCACTATTTTTCTCATAACTTTCAAACCAGTTGAAGCAAATTCAAAGTATGATAAACCAAAATTTAATTAGCCTTTCCTCTGTTAACAAACACTATAAAGTAAGAAATTTCTTAGATTTCTCACAATATCAAATCAAAAATAAGAACGACACCCGGTACAAAGATGTAAGGTAATGTTAAACGAGGTCGGTTCTTATAGAGCCAAGTAAGCCCACTCTAACTAGTTTTATACAACTACGTGTCTAATCTAATTGATTGGGAAAAGATCGTCAATCAAAACCTTTGCTTGAAATTGATTCAAAGAAGTGCATATTACTAATTTGTAATGAATCGACTGATCCTGCACTAATGAACTACCCAGTTTTCATAAAGGAAGGGAATTGAGTGGGACTTGAACCAACGACTTCCCGCTTGCCGGTCAATAACGCTATCGGTTCGTTGATGCACTTTTTATAGACCTATTTCCTGTGATGTCATATGTTTTGGATTACCTTGTTTAGCCTAAACAAAATGTGCTACAAATTTGGGCAATAGAGACAATATGCCTCCAAATTCTGTCTCATTTATTCCAGAATTTATTAAAAAAGACAATACAGAAAAGAAGGCTAAGCGAGAAAATCGAAAGAAGCTGAAAAACTACGAAAGGGGCCTATACTATTCATAATTATAAAAACCAATATAGTTTTGACTCTCATTACTACATTAAAAAATATGAGTTGATTCAAAAAATCGATTTTTAGTTATGAGAGATTAACTTCAAAGGGAAAATTGAACCTACTTCGATGCCATTCCATTATCAGGGACGGCAGCACCTTGGTGTCCGAATTGTAGATCATCCAATGCATCGTTCTGGTAGTAAAAAAAATAAAAAAATACCGACACAAGTTGGTAAAGTCTAGACCATAGTCAGTAAAAAAATCACTGGTCTGGCAATGTATTGATAACCTTTTGTCAACTTTTTTTGTTTGAAACAAAAGTTTAATGTCAATTTGTTCACCTAGGCGAGACCAATTTAATTTGTTGTGCTACAGGCCCGACCGACCCTGATTTTTCCAAAATCGAAAAAATAATAATATGAAATTTTTGTTAACAATGTCAATGATTTAAAGCTGAAGATTTATCCCACTCTAGAACTCTAGAACCAGACAGAGTCGAATGGATATAGAATCAAGTAATAAAATATTTGAAATTTATATAACAGTTTATGTAAAGAGAAGGGATATTTTTGTATATAGATAAATGCTGAGACTGGGAGATATTTTCTAGTACTTTGCCGACCCTAAATTATGAAAATTAAATTTTCTTTTACCGACCGACCGACCCAAATCTTTCTGACAATCTGCCTGTAGAACAACAAATTAATTTTGTCTCGCCTTATTGATCATATTACCAATATGATCAAAAAGTGAGCAAAACAAACCAATTTGCGTACCCAAGTTCAACATGTAAAGAAAAGACAAATACAAAAGACTTCCAGACCGGGTTTTTTATACTGACTATGTCACGTCTGAACCCATACTCTCTCTACAAATTATTTTTGAAAACATGAAAATTTATAATTGCAGTGAACATATAAGAATTCTTGACTTTCATAACAAGAGTCAGAACAACACTTATACAGAAGCAACTACAAGAAGTAATAGATGGACTCCAATTTAAAGTTAGTAAAAGGACAATTTTCCATTCAAGTAAAATAAATAAATAAATAAATAAACAGAGAAATTCTCACCCTATCATCGTTATCACTAAAATCATCCATACAACCGCCTCCTGTATCAAAACTCTCCATCGCATCTGATACCACTAAAATGAAACAAAACATCACTAGAAAAAACAACCTTACGACGACTTAGGGTACTATTAAGAACAGCTTAAGAACAGTACCCCATGACCTGTTACTGAAAAGAAGTTTTCGAAAAATGCTAACGTAAAATGGACAAAAGGGAGTTCTCAAGGGTAGAACTTATTCATGATATGCGTAAGTTAGCATTACGTCATTTTTCCTAACGGAAACACCCAAAATAGAGAGCAAATTCTGGATGTTTTGTAAAAAAAGAGGGCAAAATTCGAATTTTTCTGCTGTTCCTGTTAGGAAAAATGACGTAATGCTAACTTATGCATATCATGAATTCAGGATAATGTGATGATGGAAAGCAATTCACTATTCTCTCAAAGAGCTTTTTCGAAGATTTTATTTTTGACTGCAGTTTATGCATATGCAAAACAAACAAAAAACCTGCCAGCAGTAGTACCTGGTGCATTTTCATCGAAACGGTGAATGTTTTCGCCATCAAAACTATCATCAGCTGGAAAATGGATATTTCCTCCAATGTCCTATAATGTTAGAAATCAAGTACAATTTCAACAACAAATAACAGATGACAAACATAAAATGAATCGAAAGAGGTACGTTTTCTCTTCAAAATTTTCACACTTTTTGGTGTTACACGTTTCTTTAATATATAAGAACAAACCATATATTATATATGAACATAATAAGGTCAGAAAGATAAGAATATCCTACTGTAAGAATATCAAAAATGGTTATTTTTCGATACAATTACAAACATATTTTTAAAGAACGTTTTAAAGGTTTGATTTAAATGAATGAATAAATGAATAAGAAACCCCATATTTGATACCTGAGAATCTTTATCCCATCCAGTGAAATTGAAGCTACTGAATTGTGGACAAATCTCCATCTTTTTTAATGGTAACTTATTGTACATATCTATCAATATAAACAAAAGAAACAATAAAACATGTGTATTTATGACTGAAGAGTTGAGATATGTAAACAGTACAGCACTTTACCTAAAATTTAAGGTCAAATAATGCCCGTTCTACATCACATATTTCACTGTGCAAGATAAATTTAATGTCAATGAGCATGTGCAACACAACCTATCTTGCGTAGCGAAATGAGTATGATTAAAAAGGGGCATTGGTTGACTCTGCAGGAAAAAAACGTCGCCTAAATTTGAGGACGTCCTTAAATTTAGGTAAAGTGCCGTACTGGTAAAGCTTAAAAAAATTAAATATGCTTAAAAATTACAATGTATTTTTTTTAAGTTGATCATTTGAAAATAAGTAAAAGTTACATGCTTATCGGTAATGATTGTAAACCAAACAATGTCTATTTATTACGAAATTAAATCAATTCCATAGGCGTAGGCTCAAAAAGACTAAGAAAAACTTTTAGGAGAAAATCTTTAGAAAAATAAATTTTAAAGTGTTACCTCTCAACGAGCTCAGATCCACCATATCCTCATCGCTGGTAGTTTCACCAACAGTTGCAGCTGGAATGGAATCCATAGCCGTTGATGAGTCCAACAGTAAATTGTTCAGATCAGAATGTGATCTCAAATGAAAAGACAACAAACTGGTGGTACCAGCCTCGTCACAAGCTGATGAAATCTTGGTAAAGAATGGGTCAACCTGAAAAAAGGGAAAAAAGTCAAAGCTATAATTTGGTAAAGATAAAGTATCCAACTAAAACCTGATAAGAATGATACATTTATAAACAAACATAATGGTAAAAAAAAGTCGAATTGTACCTCATAATCAATATCCAGGTGCTCGCAGTTTATATTTTTGATATTTGTTTCAATTGTCTTTCCAGCTGCTCTCTGAAAATTGGATAAAACTTCTCATAATAAACTTCATTGGACTATTTTCTCTAAGTCAAAAAAACTTTTGTTAAGAATGGTCAACAAGAGAAGGGTTTGATATAAACCATTTATAGTTATAATACCCTTTTTGTCTTCTTAGCAACAGGCTGTGATGAACCTTCTTGTGAATCAGGCTGTTCTCCATCCTCTTGTTCTATGAAATTGAAAAAATTAAAACAATTTTCAAAATCTAATAATCAAGCTGAACCAAGTATCATTTTCAAACAAAAATCTAAGATATAATATGTGAATTTCGAGATGACTCAAGGGAAATCAAAGATGATTGTTTTAAATGAAAATATTACGATTAAACGTGTCATCACAAGACACAAATATATAGTAATATTATAGATATAATTATCGGTCTTACCATCTGGGTTATTGACAGCTCTACCAAGGCTTCCTAAAACTTTGTATGCTTCACTATGAACAGAGTCTACACGATAAGCATAAATCTTTACGCCAGCATCTAGAGTACAGCTTGCAACTTGAAAATTGGTAGCGTTTTCATCCTTATTTGACTCTTTCAGTAAATCTTTCATATAATCAATCAGATGTAACCCAAAAGCATTTTTGACATTAATTTTCTATAGAGGGAACAGACAGCAGTAGGGTAAATTCATATAATTTTATCTACTTTTAAACAAAATATATTAGACTGGATTGAAGACTGAATAATATCTGGCCCATCTGGACACCAAGGTTAAAAGGGGATTGTCAAAAACCACCTATCAGAAAATAAAAAACATACATTTTCTGAAGACAATTTGATACAATTGGCATAATGTTCTTTGAGTTGTGCGTTTGTCACGCCAGCATGGCTAAGACTGACAGATTTTCGTCTGCTAGAAAAAAATAAACAGATGTTCACACTGTGTGATGAAAATTTTCCAAACATAATCTGGTGATATATATTACCTGGTCGTCAATTAGGGTGATTTGACCAGAATTATAAGAATCATGCAATATGATGTACAAAAGTTTTTGTGAAAAGGCTAAAAATAGAGATTTCACAATCTTCAATCCAATTACTTTAAAAGAAGAAACTTTCGCAGAAAGAAACTTTCACGGTTTTTGCATGTTTTGGTCAAATTCGCGAAAGTTTATTATCACGATACTTGTTTGGAAAATAAACATGAAAATTCGTTTTTTAACTGTCAAAATGCTATTAATCAACATGAAATCTAAATATTTCACATTGTGCCTATTAAAATGTAAATATTTTACTTGAACAAGGACCCATTTGCGAAATTTTATTCCCTGCGAAATGCAAAATTTTTGCAAATTTCTTGACACGCAAAAGTTTCTTCTTCTAAAGTACAGGAAAACTTTGTAGTTGGTAAAATTGATACTTAGTAATTAGTGGCAGTAGAGTCTTCTACAACAATTATGGTTTGAAATGAATTTTTGAACTAGGCTACTTACTTATCTTTGTCGTTTTGACCAGGTCTTGAAGGAGAAGATTGCACTCCGCCAGGGCTCAAAATGTTTGTGGTTAAAAGTTTTGATTTCCGACGCAATCTTCTTTCCTGTATATCATCATTCACTTCAAGGAGACTTGTAGAAAGATTCAATGCTGGCGAAATGTTCATTGGTTTTCTCCTCCGGGTTCGGTTAGGAGTTGATAACCCTGGGGTTGCCATCTTGAATAATGTAGCTTTTTTTATTAATATTACTGTAAACAACTAAAGTTTCAAAGTTTCATATTACTGTCAAATAGATTAAATTGATATTTTCTGCCAAATAAAAAGGGGTGACAAAATTAGGGAAGGGGTGTCGAAGATCTACGGTACACTACACCTAGAATAAAAGTGACTAAAATAATTCCAAGCTGTATATATAGAATGTGACATCTAAAAATCTTTATCCACAACATAAATAGGATAAGGATAGCACAGTTTGCCCAAGGGTGAAAAAAATAAAAACCTAAGTTTACTCTGTTTGCTTTTTTTAATATCAATATACTCATCTGTGCACAAATACAAAATTGAGACATTTTAAAGATTTTCTATCCCTAGCTGTGAGAAGTAAGAGGAAATGAAAAAATATATATAAAATAGGAAATTTTGCTTTTTTCTCCAAAATTGGCCAGTTGGCTATATTTTGGTACCAAAACTCAAACTTTGGGAGAAAAGCCAAATATTCAACCTCATTTCCAGGGCTCATCACAAGTATTTTGATGTTTTTGATATGGCCGTTATATGACGTTATAAGATATAGCCCTGGAACTGGCTGCAAGAGTTCCCCAAGAATCCTGGGGGACTATTACATAATTCGATTTTTAGCAGTTGCTTTTTAGGTGACAAAAGTGATGTCAATTGTAGCAATACAATGTCATCTGTTTTTCTTAACCAATGAAAGCCAACAACTTAGTAATCGATTATGTAATAAAAAAGTAGCCAGTTCCAAGGAATTGTTTGACGCGCAATAAAAAAATGTCGAAAAGCACAGAGAATACCCTGCACAGTCTGCCCAGGGGTGGAAAAAACCTAAAACCTAAGTTTGTCTAGAAATGCTCTGTTTGCTTTTTTTTCAGACTAAAAAATAAAAAATATTATTTTTGTTTTTATCAGCACTTAGGAACTTATAGCTTTAAATTAGCTATTTTTTAACCTGTACATAGTGTTTTATTTGCATAGTTTATTATTATCTACATATTATTATTTCTTAGGTCGACCCCTGTATATTTATTAGAATTAGGTTTCTATTTGGGGTGTCCCTTCTACCCAACTGGGTAGCAAATATATATTCAATTCAATTCAACTCAACCTTAATCCTAGCAATAACCCCCCCCCCCAGGACCAAAATGATCCATGACAAAACATTTCAAAATACTAAATTGCTTTTATGCACTAAACAGTGTTTTTACTCTCAAAAACTCTTCAAAATCAAGCTTTTAAAAATATTTTAAAAAGCATTTTTTTGTACTGTTGGGACTATTTTTTTCAAGAATGCAAATGAACCAAAACGTTCTGACAGAAGATCTAAAAATATTATTGCTTTTTATGCACTAAACAGTGTTTCTACTCTCAAAAACTTATAAAAAGCATTTTCTATTGTTGGGACTTTTCTTTCGAAAAAGTACCAAAACTTTCTGATAGAAGATTTAATATTTATTCCCTTTCTTTTTTCTTTTTTACTTTTGTATCCTAAATTTGATCTAGAATAACCGGGAGATTGGTTTTGAAAACTTAATTGCCAACTTAAAAGTTCCATCCTTCAGTCTTTTGATACATAGCAACAATTCCTCTAAAAAAGGATAAGAATTTAAAAACTTTTTTTTTGCAGAGAGGGAAAGTTTACTTCCATGCAGATGTGTTTTTCTTCTTCTTAAACAAAAGAAGGCAACTTTCAGCAAAGAAAAAAAGTTATAATATTGATAGCATAATCTACTGATAAGAGTCCCTGAGAGAAAGAGAACGGACATATTGTGCTGAGATTTTAGGGGCAAGGAGACACGTTTTTTTTTACTAGAACATCAAAATTTTGGTTAAGGATGGATGTTCTTATTTTCCAACCATTTTCTCAGCCTCAGGGGTTATTCATGTTCTTTTAATTCCAATACCAAAGAAAAATGTACTGCCCTGTTTTTGCTAAAAAAACAAAAAATTAATAATATCAAAATTTCCCTGATACCATAAAAAACTAGGATTTTTAAATAGTTAAGAGTGAAAATTTATTCCTCAAAAAGCTAAAACTTTTTATATTCAAAGATTAGAGTATTGATGAAATTCAAACAACAATTTATCAAAGAGGAAAAAAATTATCACTTTAACCAAAATAATGTTGGAAATGATTTCCAGTGCGATTTAGCTACCCTGAATTATGAAATATGAAAAATTAAATTTTGTCTCACCTGACATCAACACTCATAACTTGATGCATGAGGCATTAAAATTATTGTGTCTCCAGCATCACAGAAAAATGCACAAATGCAAAAAAAAGAGCTTACTCTAACAGCATAAAATGCATACAAGTTTTCTTTTATAAGAACACAGAACAGGCAAGAACAGGCTTCGAGGTCAACAAATTAAGAATATGTATAAGAACATTTGGAGACTTTGGAGAATCAAAAGTATAGAAATAAGAACATTTTTCCATTTTTGATTATGTACACATGAATTAAAAGTAAGACTTTAATTAAGAACATTTTAAGAACATTTTTAAGGCTTGAAACCAAAAAAACTGAGAACATCAAAAGCTTCTTCAAATTTTAATGTTCTTATAAAATAAACATGTACATAGATAAAATGCATAGAGATGCATTTCTATTAATCTGATTAGGAAGAAAAAAAGCTTTATGAAAGCATTTTTTAAATACTACTACTACTGCTATTATAATTACATAACAACTGCAAGTTGTCATTATGAGTAATATTAATGCCCTTGTAAGCTTTACTTTGTTTTCAAGCTGCTCCAACTTTAAATTTGGAAATTTTGGATCCAATTCAGGGTCTCTTTTTTCACGATTTGTGGCAAAAAATGGCCAACATCTCAACGAAAATCACATTTTAAATTGATTATCCTCCAAAATAATAACAAAATATTATATTCAACTTTTACCAAGAGAAGAACTGTGAATTTCAAAGTATTTAGAAAGTACTTTATAAAAATAATGTAACAATTCTATCTTATGATGCAAAATAAGCCAACAAAAGAATTTTGAATTCTGTCTAGAAAGCCATTATTAAAATGTACATAAAATGTCTCTTGTGACTCCAGACTTCAACACAAGTAGAAATTCTTATCACCTTATAAATAAATTCATGACTTTTAAAAACCTGAATACCTGTATTTTCCTTTTCAATCTCAAAAATACAAATACGAAAATAAGAAAAATATTGTATCATTATTTCTTTGCTTATTTTTACCGTCAATGTGCATATCATAAATACATCTCCTAGCTTAAATTGTTATATAAGTTTGTGACAGATATCATTTAATCATAATATATAAAATAGGGAACAATATTGACAAATCTATTCACCATTATTGTTACGAAAAAGAATCAAAATATATGGCTTGTTTTGAATGATTGATACTTCCAATTTACCATTTACTGTGTCCACAAAAACAAAGGGACAAACAAGGATACAAATGCAATAAACAAAGCCCAAAGTAAATGAAAAAGAAACCACATTTAGTTTACCTCAACTCATTCATACTAGCACTATATCACCTTGACAACACAATTCTAACATCATAGAGATAGCCCACAATTAATATTTAAATGTAAAAAGAATATATATATATACAAGAAAATTTCTAATTTAACATTTTTATTTGACGAACCATTTTTTTTAATTCATTCAAAAAGAGGGGGAATAACATTATCATCTTTTCTTGAACTTTTTTTTAAAGGTCTTTGAAACTTATATCACATATCAGCTATAAGAGTGTTCTATATGAATAAAAATAAGTTTGAAACCTTTTAGTTAATGATCTATCAGATACGATAGAAAAAGGAGAAGAAGGAAAAGAAGAAGTCACATCAAAATCTAAAAAGTTTTAAATGGAAAACAAGCGCCAGGTGCAGTAAACAAAATAAAGCAATTTTCAAAATCTCATTGCAAGTGGTTTAAGAGAGTAAACATTATGAAATAAAAAGACAAAGATAAAGATAAACTAAAAATCACAATTGCAACCAGACATTTCCAAAAGAAATTATCATAAATTGAAACAGTATTTTCCAAATTCTACTGGCCCCTTATCTGCGCTGACTTTTTCAGAATGGCATAACATTATCAAAGTTGAATAAAACTAAATAATTTTTTTAACTCTTGATGGAAATGGTCCTTCAAAGAATCTGTTACCTTTGCAAAGTACTCCTAGAAAGAGGATCTATGAAGGGTTTGAACAACAAGCTGCGGCCCTTGAGGTGCATCCTGGACCTTTTGGTAGCAGGAAAATTACAGTTATACCACTGCAATATAATATAAATGAGATATTTAATTTGCAATGTAGACTTTTTTACTTTTACTATTCAGCCAGACTGTACGCGTGGTTTTAAAATGAAATACTTCTTAAAAACAGGTGATTTGTTGCAAAACTTTACCATTTTTTGGGTAAAGTTTTTAAAGATTTTTTTCTTCCTCACTTGAGATCAAAAGTGCTGACAACATTCTTTTGTACAATTTTTCGAGAATCAATGAAAAATAGGGGACAAAGAAGAGAAAGATGCCAGTCAAAACCTAACCCCCCAAATGTGAACTTTTCGATAGCTTTTATGTTTTTCACACTAGTTTTTGGCGGCTTACATTACTTTAAAGTGTACGATTTGGCTGTTCAAAATTATATCAGCATCAGCCTTCAAAATGAATACTTTACATTAGAAAATCTAAGTACATTTATTGATCATATGGTGCAACAATATGTCTATGTTAGAAAAATAAAAAAAATAATTCAATTTGATAACTGTACCTGTTGGTGGCTCACATTTTCTATAAGAGAGGACAAAAGTCTGAAGCCGCCAAATTAGCTCATTTAACAATTTTAAATTACTCTAGGTAATCTTTGTAGTACTTTCTTTCATAATTTAAAGTTTCAGACAATTATATTAAATATTTCTCAAGTTATAATCAAAAGTGTATTTTTTTTGTTATCTTTTGAAATTTTAAAAGTTCACACTATTTTTAACTGGCATCAAAAGTGTGACTAAAAGAAAAGAAAAGCTAGAAGAACAGGATACTAGTCTATAAAAAGATGAGTTCTTGAAATAACTGAAAAAGAACTTTTTTTAACCAAAAGAAATCTTTTTAAACTTCAAAATCTTTTTAGAAAGAACAATTTATTGTCTTTGTAAAGAAAAATGTATAGATGTAAATCACACCTTAAGATATTCTTAACATATTCTTACAATTTTTTATCAGCCTAAGTCTGAATAATGCTAAATGAGTGATTTAAAAACCCTTTAATTGAAAGAGAAGAAGAAATAAGCCACTTGAATCAGCTTGAGAAGATTTTAGAAATTATAGACAAGACTCTAGGAAATCTTTCATCCTTATGTTTAAAAAAAACCCACTTGAATTTGAAAAACCCTTGGAAAAATTTGTCAATACTTCTGTATGGACTACAAATGGAATAGGCCATATTTGTCTTTATTATAAATTTCTATAATTATACTGTAATGTAGCAAAGAATGTGTCACAACAATGAAAAAAAGGTTTTTGTGTGACCTACAGTAAAACTAAACAAAAATACATTGATTTTTGCATCAAAGATTTCTGTTCATCATTGGAACATAGGAAAGTTAGCGTCATAAACGACAAGAGATGCTGAAAGATTAAGTAATTTAGTCGCAGTGCTTGTATATATTATTTTACGCTTATTTTAAACGCCCTGCTTTCATACAATACAGTGAATGTATGTAAAATTTGAGCGCAATTGTAAAATGAACGAATGTTTACAACCTTTATTCCAGAGCTACAAATTTAGCTGCAACAAGCGAAGCAAGTTGATCTATCATAACAAAATTATACTATGCCAGAAAAGAGGCCATTTTTATGAACTTCCAAGATCTTGTGAATGTTGATGTTTGAAACTGAAAGTTGAATTCAACACTGTTCTGGTTCACACCAAGTACCGTATATTGCCCTATCTCTAGATCTGTCACCCCTTCCTAATTTTGTCACCCCTTTTTATTTTGCAGAAAATATCAATTGAATCTACACGTTTTTTTTTTATAAGCATAGGGTAAATTTTCGTGAGCCTCATTATGCTTACCAAAATTCTTTTTTTGAGCCTCAAAT
>JAUJPO010041356.1:0-33548 GCA_032270745.1 Tiaropsis multicirrata
ACTTTGCAGAGTTTTATTTTGAAGCCCGGACATGGCCCGAGCAGGCCCGGAAATGTCCGGGCCATGCCTAGGGTCGTGAGGGGGGTCGACCAGATGCCGTTAAGGAAAGGTCGAAAATCTCCTTTAATGAAAAATGGGTTAATAATCTTGATAATGAAGAAAACAATAGAAAAATCAATCCAAACACTCCATCATGCTTGAAAACAGCATTTTGAATGAATTCGTCGCCTCTTGATCTACCATCTTGATACAGGATTTTTATCCAATCACAACTCGGTACAGCGTGGGCGTTTTTTTAAGTGCGGGTGACAGGGTGGTTTTGGGCAGAGACGTGTATGTTCAAGCGTGGGTGGTGAAAAATGCGACGGGGAGCCAATTGCAGAAAATCTTTAGGCCGTTAAGGTAAGGGGGGGGGGAGGGGTTTACAACTTAACAGCAAAATGCCGCTAAAAATTCGAAAATTGAATGTCGATGGCCCCTTAACCTTCTGCCTTCTTTGGGTAAATAGCTTAACAGTCAAAATGCTATTAACAGGAAAACTTCTGTAAAATTACTTAAATATTTGCCTGATTTAACCAGTTGGAAATTCAGATGTGTTCCTGGTCGATTTTAGAGAGCTGTTCCTGTAGTCCGCCAGCTGGATAATCGGACAAAGAGGGGACTTTCCCAGATGAAAATTTGGAAAATCAGTAGCCATAACCAATCACGTGGAAATCAGTAGCCATAACTAGAGACAGGGGTTGCATAAATATCGAGCTGTTCATGTAATATTACCAGTATACAATATCAGCTAGCAATTCAGAACAGCTATTTTGAAGAACTTAGTTGGGCCTTTATTTATTCTAATTACATTTAGCTGGGACAAAAAATATTTTTTCATTATCGCTGAGCTGTTTCTGACCAAAATATCCTTTTCTAGCTGCCAATTTCGAGCTGTTCTATTTTTGAAAAGTTCTCTCTAGCTGGAAAATCGGAACAGCTATTTTGTGTTTTTGCGTCAGTAGCTGCTTCTGGATAAAGGATTGTTTGGAGAAATGAGTAAAATTTAAGGATCATTTTACAGTTAGTGTCAAAGTTTTCAATGATATCCGAAAATGATAACATTTTTGGTTCTTTAATTTTGAACCTCTCTGTTTTCCTAAAGAACCAAAAAATCCACTAAATAAAACCCAATTCAAGGTTTAATTTAGCCAAAAATTTAAACGCAAAAATATAAACTTTTAACATATGTTAAACTTATGTTAAACACCTCCTGAGAGAATGTTGCCCAATGGACAACATAGCCCACTGTCACCTAGCTTGCCTTTTTATAAAACAAGAAAATGTACTTTTACATTTACATTTTTTGCTCATCACGTTAACATGATGAAAAGTATCCACAACAGATCTAAGGGGGGTTCAGAATATTTTTTTCAATTTAAGGGGGGATTTTTTCACAAGGGGTATATCCTTAAGGGGGGATTTCCAATTTAAGGGGGGGGGGGACTAAAAAAGCAGGAGGAAACCATAGAAAAATCGGTCAATTGGTGCTTTTTTCAGGGAGAAAGCAGAAAGACCACTTTTTTAGTTAAATGTGAGGGAAAATATTTGTTAATAACTGCTAGAAACCCTGATTATTAGTTACTATAGCATTATGTAGCAATGTTTGGGTGATGCCAAGGGTTGTTGCTCGTTTTGTCTAATCAGCCAGTAGAGTCAGATGGTCTGGGTTCAGAATCAGTCAGGGTTATAATCTCAAGGTTAGAGTGAAAAGTAATAGACATTTCAATATTTTGTCAATGAAGTTGGATAATGGCAGTAAAATTCATTGTCATTGTCAGAACACATTAACCCATTCGCCATTATGTGTCAGTTTGACATTTTTGTCTTGTGAAACAACAATTTTGATTTACTATTTCAGGCTTATTTCTTTGGCAAATGAGTTTTAAAATGAATACTGTACTTTTTTTTATTGTTTCTGTAGACATAACTATCTTTAGCCAACAATAATGACAACTTTACGGCAATTCAAATGCGAAGATCTCTTCAAATTTAACAAAGTTAACCTTGATCCCCTTACTGAAATGTATGGACTTTCATTTTACTTATCCTATTTGGCTCACTGGCCAGAATATTTTCAAGTTGCAGAATCGCCAAGCGGTACAATTATGGGCTATATCATGGGAAAGGCTGAAGGACACGTACAGAATGAACAATGGCATGGTCACGTAACATGTTTGACAATTGACCCAGAATACCGTCGACTTGGATTAGCAAGAAATCTAATGAAAGGTTTGGAGGAAATTTCAGAAGATAAAAGTTGTTTTTTTGTTGATTTGTTTGTACGTGTTTCAAATGAGGTAGCTGTCAACATGTACAAACAACTTGGTTATGTTATATACCGAACGGTTCTAGAATATTATTCAGGAAATCCTGATGAAGACGCATATGATATGAGGAAAGCATTGACTCGAGACGTGGATAACAAATCTGTTGTTCCGTTAAAACACCCTGTTCGTCCAGAAGATGTTGATTAGTTTATTCATGATATCTAATTTTTTTAGTTTTCAACAATAAAACTAGTGGCAAACACCCGGCTTTTTTAGATGTTTTTGTGGAAAAGATTACGTAATGGTTATCATGGATTGTAGTTTTTCTAAATGTTGTTGTTTTAAATCATCAAAATTATATTAATGGAAGGCAGGACTTGGCTAAAATAAGGTGCTTATGGTACAACTGGATACAAGCAAAGAAATAATATGTTGTCTAAGATTTATATTATGAACTTTGTAAAAATTTGAAAATTTAATTTATTGATGAAAAATAGAAAAAATCAATATTTTAAATCCAACCATTTTTATTTGATCAGGTTGTTTCTCATGTTTTAATCATCTTAATTATATTGTATTACTTATAAAAAGAAAATTCATCTTTCTTTTCTTTCTAAAAAGCAATAAAAAATTCTTTCAGTTTTTTATCAAAAATTAAATCTCTTGACTTTTTAAAAGGTTGATAACGACTGAAGATAAGGTTTCAAAGCTAGGGACGGAGTATCATCAGAAATGATGAGAAAAATTCTACACTTTCTTCCTGTTTCTAACTGTTTCTTTAAAATAGTGTTTAAAATAGAAGAATGATATTGCTTAATGGGCTTTCTCATGGAATTTATTATTTTCATACTTTTTTCACAATCAAATTTGTTTTATTTTTCTCTCTTTTTATGGAAAGAGAAAAGATATTCTTCTCAATATGGTGAAGGTGCTTTTTTTCCTTTTTAATTTATTCATTATCAAAGTTTCTTTATTTGGGCAAAAATATAATTTTAAGTGAAAAAACTTTGAATATTTAAGATTTGTTAAATTTGATAAGGATTCATTGATGTGTTTTGGCCAGATTGTGTTTGTGGAGATTTTTTCAAATGATGTTTGTATTTTTAATCTTCAAACACCTTTGACTGACAGATCTTCAATTCAAAAGTGAATATCCATAATATTCTTGTTTGTAAGGGGGCAGTTTGTTTATAATGCTTTGTGTGTAAATCATCTTCTGGAGATTATTCAAATCATCAATAGTTGTGAATGCAAAAGGTTCTCAAAAACAGAGACAGAGAGTGTTGCTTTTGCTCATATTTGGAAGTCGACACTCTCCGTTTGGTACGTCTTCTTTGTCTGCCTGATCAACAGTAATTTTTTGGTCTTGGAAATATTCACTTTTAGTTTTAACACTACAGCTATCATACTTTCTATCAGGGTTAGATTAGGTTATTGTTGTTAATAAGAAGTATTTCTTCAAACCATCAACAGTGACGGATACAGAAGATTATCAAAACTTTTTTGATTTTTCTCATATTCCTTTTTGAAGTCGACACTCTCCGTCAAAACCTTTTAGAACCTTCTGTAACCACCTCTGATCTTCAGCAAATCTTTTTAGTTTTGGAAGTATTCACTTTTAACTAGTGCAAATCCAAAATGTTATGATATTTTTGCATCAAGAAAGATGGATTATTGTTGTTTTCATAAGAAATATTGAATGCTCCAAAAGTCAATATTGAACTTTTAAAAGTAAATGATATTCTTATCATCTAGTTTCGTATAATCCTGATGTAAAAAAATGGTTATGAGTAGAAATCACTTAAAAAAGGTTTTCTTGATAGGCTCAAAGAGAATCTCAACCTTTTTTCTATTCGAAAAAGGTTTATCTCTTTTTTAATATAAATACTCATATTCTTATTGTAAGAGTAGAGCCATGTAACTTTTCATGTTCAAAAACCACAGAGAGTGATAGCAAAATGGTGTTTGAGGGAAATCCATATGTGAGCTCTCTCTGCTGCAATTGAAGGAATGAGATTTCAGTGAGTTTGAGGCTGATATTAAATCATTGTAGTATTTTCTGGCTTGAAAATAAATATCGTATGTCAAAAAGCTTATCATCATTGCAGGGGTATAATACAACTGCTAGAGAGACAGTATAAGTTTTTGAGGATAATTGACTCACGTATAAGTGTCTAAAGTCTGTTGAAAAAAGTGTGTGGAAACCAGGACAGTACCATTTATTTATTTTTTGTTTCTCTTTTAGTTATCCTGGTTTCTACATGACACAACTTGACAATCTTTTTGCAACTGACTTTAAAAAGGACTAGATTATAAAATGTTTAAAAAGGAAAAGTCAAATGTTCTATTAATATTTCATGATGTGTAATAAGTCAATTAATATCAATCAACTGTGCTTGTAAATAACATCATGAAGTATAATAAAAAGACCCTGATGTTTATTTCAGTGTGTAAACTGATTTTTGTGTAATTGAATGACAGAGTATACTGGTAGATTGCAATCAGAGCTTACATAGAAGACAAGTATTGAAGTTTTCCGTACTAAAGTCTCTTAAACAAGTTTGGAGAACGAGGCACCGAGACAAAAATTAGTCTCTTTTATTCAAGCAATTTTTAGAGACTTTAGTACTTAAGTGTTTGACTTTTAGTTTTAAAGGTGAATCCTGAACAAATCCTTGCTGCATAAATGAATGATGTTAATCTCTTTGCTTTATACAGTAAGCAATCAATTAACTTATAATTACTTTCGGGTTAATTGATTTCCTTTTTTTTTAAAGAATGGTCATCAATTTTCTGAGATAGTTTCTTGTCTATAGAATGGGTGTGTTTCTAGCTGGTTTAGGTTTACAAACTGTTTAGTTTTTAACAAATTTTAATATAGTATTTAATAGTTTACTTGGTGAAGTTACCTTTTCAACTTCTGTTTGGTCTGAAAAACTGTAATCACAGCCAAGTATTGTTGTATAGGGAGATTATTTGAAGTTTATGCTTACTAATGATTACTATACATGCAATTAGCCCACAATGACAAGATCAATGACAATCATCTTATTTATCAATTTTTGATGATTATCGATTTCTTTTCTTCTAAAAAATGGAGGTGTATAACTTACCCAACTATAATCACAGCCAAGTAAATTGTTGTATAAAAAGAGCGAAATTATTTGAAGTTTATGCTATGCTAGAGGTAATTAGCCCATAATGACAAGATCAATAAGATTGACAATCATATTTTGATGATAATTAATTTTGTTTTCTAAAGAATGGGGGTATACTATTACCAAACACTAATCTGTATTAAATGAAAATTAGATCAAGAATTGAACGTCATTTGGCTTGATTGCATGACAAGTTATAATATGACACTTGATTCTTTCTCGACTAACACTCAGTCATCTCTGACGGAAAAGAATTGGCATGGCTTCACTATATGTTAAACGTCTGTCTATTTAACTTTTCTCAAATATGATGATCTAGCTATGTGGATATTTTTTGTTGTTTTTATTCATTTATTTATTCTTTCTTTAACGTTGGTTAAAATAAAAATAGTTACAACAACTAATTAAGACCAACTAAATAGTAAATAATATTTTATTAAAAGAAAATCTAAAATCATTAAAAAATCGAACACAGTTTACACGAAAAATGATTTTTGCTTTGTGGATTTTGTTTTTAAAAGTTTCTAATGAATCCACGGATTAAATTCTAAATGCAGCCTATTCCATGCTTGTCCTACTCTGAAATTAAAGGAGTTCAAGCAAACTGTTATTAGGCAGTGGAATTTTTAGGCAGTTGTTGTTTTTTATACTATATTCTTTCGTTTGGTTTTTAGTGTGATCGGGGATAGTTAGTTATCATTATCATTTATTGCATATTTTGTATAATGTATCTCATTTTTTGTTACAGCTTCTGGCTGTTAGTTAGCACGTAAACACAATATTCATTAGCATTCATTTGGGTAGACAAAAAATTGTTTAACTTTTAAGACGTCAATAGTCATGTTTCACACATATCAATTTTTTGTATAAAACAAACATCAACTTTTTCAAGGATTTTTTTTTAATCATATATTTTTCTATTTTTTTATCCTTTTATAGAAAATAACTGGATTAAAACCAAAAAAAATGACGATTATGAAAAATAGAAATTGAGAAAAACGGGTTGTTGGTTTGTACCCATTCCTTTATAATGCTCAATGTATTATCTGGTAAACATTTGAAGTGAAAAACAAGTTTTTCTGGTTGAATTGGAACCAAGCAAGATTGTTATGTTTTTGATTCAAATTTGAAGACACATATCACATGTCCAAATCATCAGCATTATAGCAAAGAAACCTAATAGTTCCGTCACAGTGTCTAGCTGAGAAACATGTCATCTTCACAAAAGAAAACAAATTCATTTGATCGTGATGGTGTACGCAAAATCAAAACATCATCGTCTATGGGTAAGCAACCATTTTGGAGTTCCTAGAGTTATGGTTGTCTAGTCAATAATTTATCAACTATACCGGGTGACCCACAAAAAAGTTTAAGTGTTTGATGGTCTGTCTCATGGACCTGAACAAATGGCTTTTAATTGATGTATTTACTCCATTGGATAGAGGAAAATCTAATTTAAATTTTGAGGTTTAATCTTTTTACGTTGGTTCAGTATTTACCAAGTTACAAGCTTTTAAAGTAGGGGTGCTTTTTTGTGGGCCACCCGGTATATTATTGTTTGGTGCTTTTATTAATGAAAATAATCACTTACTTCATCATTGTGTAATCATAATATTTTCTATTGAATTGGTAATCCATAATTTATTCCATACCTCTAAACCAACAACATTTAACAACAAAATAATAGTGATACCATTTTAGCCAATGGCGGATGCAGAAGGTTCTCAAAAGTTTTGCTCTCCATCAAAATATTTGAGTACCTTCTGTATACACCATTATGATTTTACCCATTATTAAAAACTATAAGGTCATATGGACAGAATAAATATTCTATGAATTTAAGATTCTCCTAACATCAATAGCACAATTTGTATATTTAGCCTAACATGAAATTGCTCTCTCTCTCTCTCTCTCTCTCCCTGTTTGAGCTTAAAATAATCAACTTTGGATTCTCAACATTCATGATAAAACTGAACTTCCTGTCTATTACAACATTTTGTTATACCCCATCAGTGGTATTACTAAGCCTTCACTGTTTTTATCTATATCAATAAATTTAAGTTGTCATTTTGATGACTCTTTTAGACAGTATTATAGCTCTAAAGCCAGCTCGATAAAAAAATATGTACAGTAGTAAGGAGAACAAGCAAAGTTTAACATACGTAACATATAAAGGATAATGAGAGAACAGAAAGGCTACCATGAGAAATTCTCTTATTTTATACACTTATATGTATTTCACAGGTATCATATAAATGGTTTTGCTATTAGTTTCTAGAGGTTACAGCACAGAGGCTTGAAAATGTAAGGAACTGTAAAGTGAAGTTGTTGTTGTTAAATGTTTAGGATGAAGAATCTTATGGAGTAAAACCATTAACTGTACTATTATCTGGCTCCGGGCACTATAAAGTTTTCTTTCTAGTCGAATGTAAAACAAGGTTAAAGTTTCCAGATCCGATTCTTCCTGACATGATTGCTTGAGATTGCTTGAGATAACTAAATCATTTAATAACATACTGCATTCGTATATTTCTGGTTCCTTTTTAATCTCATACTTTATGAGATCATTTTTGTGATTTGTACTTTTCTATCAAAATAATTTTTGGTTTGGTTTAGTAAATTGTTTTTAATATTCTTCTCCTCTTTGTTGCTGATATGATACACTTCATATTTTGGATGACTTTTTGATTATTTTCTTCACACACTTGAATCCCTGTCGGCTGTTCACCTTATCTCTTTGACTAGCCCTGCTTGTGTTTTGTCTTCCAAATAACTAAAAATCTCAAAATTAAAGCGTTCTCTTTCTTATTCAAATTGAGAATATTGCTATTTGGTTACTTCGTTGATTCTGGAGATTTAAAATGGCTGAAACTTTCTGAAAAAAAAGCAAAACAATCAATTTTTAACTTATTACGATCTATCTAATCAGGTGCTATCAAATACGAATTGAAAATGGAAAAATATAATAAATAATTTGTACCTCACTGTGTATGAACTCAACTCCAACAAACTATTTTTTTATTGTTTTCACAGACAGAGAAAGAGAAGCTATATATGATAAGGGTTCACTTTTTGTTGCTTTGAAGACAGGTTTTTCATCATGATAAAAGCAGGCTCTTTTTCGTTTTCTTTTTGAAAGAAAAGAGGGTTTCCCATACAGAGAAGTTTTAGATATACTCCTTTTTTTCTTTTTCATTGTTTGAAAGTTTGAATTTTTGAAGGAGAGCTTTTTTTTTTGCTGGTTGCATTCTCTCTTTCTAGTTGCAAAGAAAAAGGTTGGTGATATGAGATGAAAACGTCAAAAAATCTGTCTGAAACTGTTTTGTATTATAATATATATTTTCTAGACCTTTATTTTACAAAAAGGGTGAATATTGTTTGAACCTCTTTTTTAGGGAAGACACTTGCAAAGTTTTGTCCCTTATTTAAAATAGAGTAATTTAATACCAAAACAAAACACTTCTAACTTGTATCCTTCTTTACTCCATTATTTGGAAATTTTAAAGGACAATTTTGGAGGTGCTGTTTTCCATACCAATAAGAAAGCATTATAAAGGTTTACACCTTTTGTTTGTTCATTCGTTCAGTTCAACTTCTGTTTTTTTCTTCATATATTATATCTAGTGTTTGTTTTTATACCTTTCTAGCAAGAAAAAGTCAACGGAGTGTATCACCATTAGCTTTTCCCAAGTTTCCATTGCTTAGGAGTAGAACAGGATCGTTGTCATATACCACAGGTATAGTAAATATTAGAAAATCTTTGTTTTGAAAGATTTTTGTTTCTTATAGTTTGATTATGTAAACATTTCAAAGTTATCCAGTAAATTTAGAAAGTCGTAGCAACTTCATACACATTTGATTTTAAGGCAGTTTAGAGTAGTTTTACTAATAAGCTACTTTCCCCAATGTTCTTTATTTAAAAGATTTTGTTTTGAGGCTATTGAAATGTTTTTTTATTATAATCTTGTTGGCAAGTTAACAGAAAGTGGATTGTACAAAAAAAAACTTATGATATTGAGCTTTTCCAGAAAGAATCTGTATCCCCCTGTTGAGGATACTGGATTCAGGGGGTTTGAATATCCTTAAATATCCTAGAATATCTAGGGGAGTATTTTCTGGAAATGCTCATTATGTTTATAAATGTCTTTTATTTTTTCTTCTATATAGATGATATTCTAGATGAGTTATCAAAGCCGAGGTCTGCATCTCTGAACAACATCGAAGTGTTCCACAACAAGTCTGCCAGGACATCCCCCAAAGTTGAAAGGTACAACAGCCAAGGGAATCACCATTACGGTTTTCATCTGAGTGCGTCGCCACTGAAAGGTTTGTGACTCTTTTCAGATGTTCAATCACGGGGTTTTTTTAATGGCAGAAAATTAATAAAAACACAGTATAACTTTCCCCTTAACCCAACAAATGCTTTTGAAAGTGGTCTGTTGGCATCTGGCAGTAATAATAGCTGACCACCTACTTTTCTGAAAGTCTACAGACCTTTTGACCATGATTGTTTTAGGAAATCCAGATTCTAACGGTCACTTTATAAAGGGGGGGGGGGGGTGCGACCTATGCATCTCAGATGTTAGTTTCTAAGATTGATAATCTTCTCCTCCTTCTATTGTATTCTTTTTTATTTAGGTTTGAAGAAGAAGTTGAATGCTTTCAAATTAAGTAAAAGTAATAGTGATCTATCAAGTCAAGCCAACAACGAAAGTATTGATAACAAGGTAAGGAACAGTTAACATACTTACTCTTTTTTTATAAGAACAAATTTTTAAGAACAAATTTATAAGAACATTGAACCTCAGGTTTGGTTGTAAATTTTACCAAAAACCATGGAAAATTCACAATTTGAGCGTGGAAATTTTCCTAATGAAACTTAGACCAAGTGAAGCATTGTAGGCATATATATTTAAGGTTGGTGTCCGGGATTGGGTGGGAAATTTAAGAAAATGTGGATCAAATTAAAATTTACTGGTTCTTATAAAAAAAGAGTGTTGTACTGGTTCTTATAAGAACCATTAAATATGAGATGAGCCTCGATTGTGAGCTGTTCTTATTGTTTACCATAGTCAGTGGTCGTCCTCCCCAGGCGCGTAGCCAGGGATGTCGCAAAATTTGTGTAGGAGTTCATTAACTATTGAAAATGTAAATAGATAATTAATACATCGTAAAAAAATATGCTCTCCAACGCACATTTTGCGCAATCCCTTTCTACGCGCCTGCTCCCCTTTTGTTTCATGGTGGATTTTGAAACTGGGAAAAGGCATGGACGTGTTTTCATGTATGTGTTTTCATGTATAACAGTCAGTCTAAGGGTTTAGTTTGTTCTTTTAAATTGTTCTGAATTTGTTTTGGGTCAAGGCACAAGGGACACTTATTTGTTCGAAATTGCAGGATGTAATCTAACAATTTCGGTTTTATTGGTGTTTCATGAAGGTTTTTATCAGAAGCATACCTTGTATGTTGATTATTTACTATGATAAGCAAAAAGTAAAAAACATAATGTTGCAATTAATCATTTTAATGTTAAGTGACAGACAACCTTTTTTTGGAAAGAAAATTGTAATTTTTTTTACTGAAAGAAAGTTTGAAAAATGTTTGTGAAACACTTTGCATCAACCCTTGTTCTGTGTTGGACCTCGCTTTCTGTATGATAGAAGATTTCTTTCTGAAGATTTGAGGAATATCTTTGAGAGACTGGTATTGTGTTTTTGAAAAAGGGGAGTTGGTTGGTTTTGCTCTCTAGATTTCTTTTTGAAATGAAAAGAAGATGTCACCATTTTAGTCTACTGAAGGTATTTAATTTTTCATATTTAAAATGACAGGATCTATTAGGAAGTACAGCCTGTTTTGACAATTTTTTTTCTTCACAAACAAAATGCTGAAAATGTGTGCATATTAAATTTGTTTCCTGTCATTGTTATGAAAGAGATTTTATCTTATTTCCTGCCTTCGTCACACTTTTCAGTTGTCTCATTGAAATCAAATGAAAATAACGTGGACCTCTTTTTTTTACCTTTTCTTCCTGTTTTTTCTTCCTGAAGATCCTGTTTTGTTGAAAAAGTAAAAAAAATCTGGAAAGTCTGGGAAACATTGCCAGGGAAAAAGACCACTTTTTGAACAAAATGTCAGTGAAAGAAACTGGCAACAACTGCTGGGGGACCCCTGTTCTGTTTTTGAGGTGAAACATTGGGTTGTTTTTATCCTTGAAAAATAATGAAGGTTCCAAAGTCCAACAGTATTTTCTTCTTAAAACAAATTTTAAAATGAACTCTCAAGTTTAAAAAGTTGAATGTGGTTCCCAAACCCTAAAACGCAATCTTCTTTTTGAGGTCAAGAGAAGATATCAAAGAGGTCAGAAGAACTTTTTTTTAAATAATAGTTATGAAAATGAATATAGACCATTGCACGGCTATACTATATTCAGGTTTTAAAGTTTTCAATTATTAATCCCATACTATACGTTGATTTCTACCCATGATAAATTTTTATTTTGTAAATTTTTCCCCTTTCATATTCTCAGCCTCTTCCCAGCATTCTTTATTTATTTGCAGTGAGATGGAGAGATTGAGTGAAATTTCCTGAGAAACCTCAAAAGTTATACTGGAAATGGTATAACTAAAGTCCACTGAGGTGAAAAGGAAATTTTATAGTTTTTTATATTAAACAAATACGTGGTGAGGCTTTTGTGATTTCTTTTAATTTTTTCGAAAGTCGAAGAAACTCGTGACTGGAAGATTTTTGGATTTTATATTTTTTGGAAATATGAAATGGAATCGGCATCATTCTTGTAAATAGATAATGGAGGAAATTGAATAATATCACAATTTTGAGGATTACTTTTTTTCGGAGTGAAAGACAACTGATGAACATCATAATGATTTGTTTGAGAAGTTGAAAAAGAATTTGCGATGTCGCTCGTGAGATATTATAAGCTTGTAAGTGTGGTACCGTACCTCGATCGTGTTTTTTCTTTTGCCATTTTAATTTTCTAACTTGCGACAGGCATTAAGTTTAATGTCACATCTCCCTTTTTGTTATGCATATGGTTTTTAGATAAAAATACTGTCAAAGTTGTACATGTTTCAAACATGTTAGTGCAGTCAGTTGGCTTACTCCCTTATAAACAAGTCTCAATTTTGGCTGTAAACCAATGTAAAATAAAAGGCTGCTGCGAACAGTTCAATTTGGTCCAATCAAAAAGGGCTTTTCCAAAACGACCACATGGGAACGCATTTTACGGTGGGCACCTCTGAAAAGTGATACCCTAGCAAAAAATACTTGCTGCTATAAAAAAAAAGAAATACAGCAAACTTATTTCTGTCGCAATAAACCTATTGTCATTTTCAGGGGATTAAATGTTTTGCGCTAAGGAGTTATTAGATAAAGCCACCAGGGGAAACTACCGTAGCTTTAATTTAAGGGGACTTTGGTACGTATAATTGCGGAGAAACCTCCTTAGAAGGGTTTTTTTTTTGGCTAAAATATGGCCATGAGAACCTACCATTGAAAGCAAATTCCCTATGAACTCGGAATTATGAAACGTATTAGGGGAAACTCGTTATAACCAAGAAAGACTATTATAGGGAAAAACTGAATCCATTCAAAAAAATTTGAAAATGCTATCTATGACGTATTCATGTATATCACGATACCCATTACGTAATCTTTCCTACGGAAAACATCCCAAAAAACCGGATGTTTGCCATTAGTTCTATTGTTAAAATTTCAAAACTGGTGGCGAACACCCGGGTTTTTTTGGACATTTCCGTATAAAAAGATTACGTAATGGGTATCGTGAATAAAAGCTCCTTGATGAAGAGCCAGCTTGAGAAAGGGAGAGCAGAGAATGTTTACATTAAACAAAAACAAACAAGAACAACAAGACAGGTACTCATGCCAACTTGAAGCGCGATCTATAAAAGCTGGCAGGCATAAAGTACAATTCACTTGTTTTTGCATCTTTTGATGGATGCCTTTATTAAGTTGTTCATGATGGAGTGATATTTTGTTAATGACAAATTTGGTTTGGAGGGGTGAGGGGGCTAATTAAACACTGGTTCTCTTTTTTTCTTTGGTATAGAATTATATTCAGTTATCAAACAAAGTTTTGGAAAGAAGAATAATATCTTTCAGTCTTGACTACCATACCTTTATGTTAAGACAATATTTCTTCATCAAATATGAGTCAGACATTCTATAGGAATTGAATATTTACCGTCGATGCAGATGCTAGAGTGAAATAGTTTGTTAGAGCTGTCAGAAAATTATTTTGGTGTCGAGGAAAAAAAGGCTTTGAAGCTAGGTTTATAAAGTTTATATTTTTGGGCATGTTTTATTGAAAAGGTAATTGTCTTTCTTTCAAAGCTGAATATTTCCAGCAGTCAGTTTGAATGATCGAGAAAAACGTGACAGATTCTTTTCTCGATTACGTCAAGTATTGCTGTTGGCTGTATACATGAGTGCTCAAAGTTTGCGCAATAATACCCCTTACTTTATGACGTAAAGAATTGATCCTCAAGGCTAGTTTAGTGTTAGGATTTGAGTTGAGAGGCTAATAACGGTGTACTTGTTTATTTTTAAGAGGTTTAAAGGTTTTTACGAGTTTCAAAACATTTCCAAAGGATGGTGAGATATGAGATAGGGATTATCTTATTTGAGAATTTGTAGTTGATCCGTGTTGGTCGTTGGTCTTTGTGTCTCCTATAGGAACAAAGAAATCAGACATTTTTATAAAAAGGCTAAGTAGTATATTGTAGACATGGAACACTGAAAAAGGTTGAAGTAATTTAGCTGATCAAAATGCGAAATGAGCTTTTCCAGAAAAAGTCCGTACCCCACTGTTTAGGATATAGCATAGGATCCATCACTATATAAACCGTTCTTACAAGAAACGAACCCGTTTTTTTTTAATCCGAAAAGTTATCAATGAAAACGTTCCACTAAACAATAAATAACATGACGTCTAGTAAACATGGCAAAAGGGCCAGACGTGTTTCAGACAGAATTGGTCCTCTCGAATCTGGTATTAGAGCCAATTTGAAACCACTCAAGTTTTCTATAGTTAAGTCTCTTAAATGAGTTTGGAGAACGAAACATCGAGATAAAGATTTGTCTCTTTTATCCAAGCGATTTTTAGAGACTTTGGTACTAAAACATTGTAAAGGCGTTTAAGAGAACGTTGAAAAACCGTCTTGTGTCAGCTGGGTTGTGATTAAAGTTTTTATAATCGATCAGTTATGTTTTATGTTTTTTTGTGTTTACACTACGTTCCCAAATTTGTTGTTTTAACTTGAAATTGAGTCTGTTCCATTCAGAACCGTATATCTGTTCCATTCAGATCAGTATAGTTCTTTTATTTTACTCTGGATTGATTGTAGGATGGGCTGTCTGAGTTTTTGCAGTCTCGTTTGAGAGAATTTCCAGTCATGCAGGTTGCAGCCAAACTCTAAAATGTAAAATTGAATGGGCATCTTAGTTAAAAGCCAGAAGAAATCAAATTAGTATTTTGTAATCAATAACACAAAGTTGCATGAGAAATCTTTTTGGCTTCAATAGAACTTTGAAACGAAATCCGTTTTAGTGTTAGACTGTTTAGCCTTGAATGTCTAGAAGAAACGAAGTCAGGATAAATTTTAATATTAATGTTATTGCTCCATCATCCATCGTTCTTGATTTCGTTCCTTTTATGGTTCTTCTCTTTCTATGTATATCAAGATTTCTGTTGAAGTGTTTTTCGTTCTTCCTTTAATATTTAGAAATCAAGTTTTCCGTAGTTAAGTCTCTTAAATGAGTTTGGAGAACAAAACATCGAGATAAAGATTTGTCTCTTTTATCCAAGCGATTTTTAGAGACTTTGGTACTAAAACATTGTAAAGACGTTTAAAAGAAGGTTGGAAAACCGTCTTGTGTCAGTATTATTTGGAAATCTTCATGTATTGCTCAATATTGTTTTCCTCTTCTTGAAATAAAACAAGATAAAGCAGGGAAATGATTTCTGTTTTTTTGTTGTTGTTTTGAGTGGGGTGGGGTGGGATGTCAAATTTTAGAAAATGTGGATCAAAGTTAAGAACATCCGAGCCTCGACCGAGATTTACTGGTTCTTATAAAAGAAGACAAGTGTTTTCGTGTATAGGTGTACATGTAAGTGTTGCAAGGTAGAGAGCCATTCCATATTTTCTGGTTGCTAAGCTAACGACCCTTGAAGTGTACTTAAAACTTGAACTGAAATATTTAAATATTTATTTCGAGAAAAATTTTGTTTCCACGATTTCTGACTGAAAGTACTCTATGATGAATTATTTTATGGTTTTAGTTTATAGAAAACAATAGTAAAATATAATATAAAAATGAGATTAAAACAGAACACTCAAACTGTGTATCATTATACTACAGGTGCCTTCAAGGTATAGCTATTAGAACCTTTCACGGATGTTACGAACTAGCGGTCGTCTCAAGTCCAAGTGTATTTCTATAAACATAAGATCCATGACAGTTGGTTTATGGGAAATGTTTATGAGCTGTTAAACTCTTAAATTACGATCAAAGAAAATATCACCGATTTTACTCGCTATTCAGCCGTCTCATTTTTATTATATTTCGGTGTGTTCTCGGTCATAAGGTCTGTAGACTTTTAGAAATGTACTCCTTCCTTTAAGGTTGATGTAAATAAAGTCAGCTATTTCTACCATATGCCAACAGACCACTTTCAAAAGCACCGAGTTGGGTTAAAGAGGGCAGTTATACTGTGTTTTTGGTGATTTTCTGCCATTTTTAAAAAGTCTACAACCTTATGTCAGGGGTGTGTTCGTGTTTTGACAAAGTCTGTTTCTAGTTAACAACCTTAATAAGCTTTATACAAGAAATGATATTAATCATGCTTTTGGGTGAAATATTTTACGGCGTTTTATCTCACTTGTTGAATACAAGAGCAACAAACACAAAAGCCAAATCCCAGAAAGAAATCCGTACCCCCACTGTTGAGGATGTAGAATATCCAGAGAGGTTTAAAATTTTCAATATCCTAAGATATCAACTGGGTGAGTATTTGAAGACCAGTGATATCCTCGAAAGGGAGTGCGGATTTTTCCGGAAAAGCCTAATTTTGTGACTGACTGAAAATGAATAGTATTTATGATATATTTGAAGTTGATCGTGGCTTTGGATCAGTGATATACAAGCCACGATAAACCTCCAATATGTATTTAAAGTATTTGTGATGTTATTCCTTTCGTTATTTTATTTTGCAGAACCCGAACTACGACCCGAACAAGTTGCTACCTTATGCTACATCAAGCTCATTCAACAACCATTCAAATGTCGAAAGTGGCAACAGAAGTCCTCGTGATGTAAGGAAAAACGGGTAAGTTATTTTTTTTCTGATTTTTTACACAGTGTTAGCTGACTATAAACCCCAGACAGTGACGGGCTGGATTTTTCAAAGAAATCTCATTCGGCATATTTTGGCCCAAATTGGCCCAAAATGTTTTTTGTTGGACTTTGCTCTCTCTGATCAAAATGTTATAAGAACATTCAAAAGCTTCTTTCTGATCACAGTTTAATAAGAAAAACGTTTATTCTGCAACTTTGACTACCCTCGAACCTTTCCTGGATTAGTTCATTTAGGATGACGTCATCTTTCTTAAAATGAAAATGACCTCATACATGATTTAATAAATGATTTAACCCGTAATCTTATAGAATCAAAAAAAATGTTGTATAATAAAACTTCATAACACTTCTCTACTCTTGAGTAGACGAACTTGAGACACTTTAGCTTTAGTACTTCTATCTTTCTTATTTTAAATTCGATTCGCCAAAAATGAATTAAACGTTTTCAGTTTATTGGAAAATAACTTTCAAGGCGTTTCATTCATTCATACAAGCAGGCTTGTCTTTTGGTGATGAGTGCTATTCGATAATCATGTCCGATGAATTCAATAAGCTTACCAATCTCATTATAATGAACATCAAAATATAGGTTTCTTTCCTACGTTTGTCGTTTGTATTAATTTCTAATTTTTCTTTTTACCTAGACAACGAGATGAGATGAGAAAGAAAAAAACCTCTGAGAACAACAACTACCCCTACGTCAACCAACAACTACAACAACAAAATCATAGCAGCGACGCGAACGGAAGCATCAACAACCATGTCGCGCATGCACAAACGAACGAGCGGCATTATAGTAGTAATTCTGACACCCTCTCGATGACGTCCGTCAAAGACCGACATCGGTCGTCACAAGATTCGACAGATCAATATATCGTTGTGGAAGCGTTGCATGATGATTCGGTAAGTTTTACGTAGAAAAGCCTCTTGATTATTTTTGAATAAATGAGAGAATTTGTTCGATAGATGAGTATATCGTCGTAGAAGCGTTGCATGATGATTCGGTAAGTTTTACATAGTAAAGCCTCTTGATTCTTTTTCAATAAATGAGGCATTATCTTCCACGGACCCGTATATCGTTGTTAAAGCTTTGAATGATGATTCGGTAAGTTTTACGTAGAAAAGCCTCTTAATTATTTTTGAATAAATGAGACATTTTGTTCGACGGATCAGTATATCGTTGTTGAAGCTTTGCATGATGATTCAGTAAGTTTTACAAAGAAAAGCCTCTTGATTCTTTCTGAATAAATGAGACATATTGTCTACATTGAGAAGACTGGTGATTTGGCTTGAAAAGACTAAAGTGATATTTAGATTAGCCAAAAATTATCACGTGACTGGACGTCATTTGCGCAAACCCACACACATTGATGCATGGAAATAAAGATTGGTGTTAAAAGGAGAATGAGACTAGCTTTGTGTTCTTTATACCCATTACGTAATCATTTATACAGAAACATCCTAAATATTTTGATGTTTACAACTAGTTCTAAGTTTCAGACAATGGAATTAAGTGGCACCCGGATATTTAGGGTGGTGTATTTCATTCGTTTCTTTTTTCTTCTCTTTTACAGCAAGACAGCCCATCAGAGACGGATGAATGTGATGGATTCCAACCAACTTCGGAAGAGGTAAGAACAAAGAGATCATTTTGATAAATGAATACTGCACGGAGATGGTGTTCTAACGTCAGAGCGTTATTTGGACCAAAAGATGTTGAAAGATCATGTGTTTGCTGGGAAAGTATATGACAAAATATTTAAAATCTCACGTGTTATCTGACATTAGATGACTTACGGAGATATTGTTTTAACGTCAAAACATGGTTGTTCTGACGTCAGAACGTCATTTGGGCGTTGAAAAAATGTTGAAAAAGCGTCATGTGTTTCTGCTGGGTGTAGTATAGATCCATTTTAATATTAATCAAAAAAACAATTTTCCGGCTCCAGGTGGCCGCAAAACACCGAAACTCTTTTCTGGGACACCCGGTATATAATGATTTTGTGCCTACAGCACTTTTTTTAGTACACGCGTCTATATAATAATACTCGTATACGTCTGAAACCTTTTTCCTGGATCGTTTTTGTTTTCGCTAGCGATTTATACGTGCACGACATACATAATAGTGTTAAAACAGCGAACTTATAAAGAGTGATTTTACCTTCTTTTCAGTACACGCATCAAGAGATCGATCGGCTGATGAAGAAAATTGATAAAACGAAAGATGAGCTGGTTCAAATGCAAGCAACTAAAGATGGTAGCTATCTGTTTGTTTTCACTTTCATTTTCACTTTCTTTCCTGTTGTGATATTTCACCCTACCCACACCCGGCCGGTGGTGCACCCACACTCACACACGTACTCGTGTAGGTATATTGTGGCTAACTATTGCGTTACAGTCAAAGCTCCAATTAGCGGACACCCCAAAGGGCGGACAGATCTGATTAGTGGACAGAGTTTTTCCCCGAATTTAGAGCTTATATTACCAAACGTTCCAAAAGATGGACAGCTCCAATTAGCGGTCACCAAGTTGAATTCCTGATGGTGTCCGCTAATTAGATTATCGACTGAATAAACAGTTCGAGTTATCGTTGTTAATTTATACAGCGCTTTTCACGATAACCGTATATTTTTATCCTTCTTCAATTTTTAAGACCCTCGCTTCGCCGAAGTAAATAATTGATCCAGTATTTAAAGAGATCAATGTTATTACCTAAGGCCTACTTTAGTCAGTCGCATTTTTGCTTTGTCGAATTGAATTGTGTAAAAGTTGGCAAAAGATCGATCGTCTAAAGTCTGAAGTTTAAAGCTTTCGCATTTTTAAACAAAGGTTTTGGTTGACGATCTTTTGCCGAACTAAATCAATCAGATTCGACACAGCAAGAACCGGCAAAATTCTAACCTGTTATTCAAATGTTTCTTTTCTCCGTTTCCAGAGTACGTGAAAGAGTATTTGAAATCAGCTGATGTCAACGATTTGTCTGAAACTGCTATCAAGTAAGGAGGACTTTTTTTCTCGGACACTTTCGGACACAAGGTCATTGAGGCTCGACTGTTCTCATTTTTATCACCTGGATTGAGACTCAAATTGTTCTTACATTATTAGATTTTGGATTTTGGAGTTTTTTTCTCGGACACTTACATTATTAGATTTGGGTCTGAATTTTTCTTTCATATATATTTCATTATGATATTTACACCCTTGTTATAGTCGCATCTATTCTTAAATTATTCTTCACTTTTGGCACTTTAAACATTGCTGTTTTTTTAATAATATTATTGTCCCTTTATAAAAGAAAAAGAGTACGGTTGCTAGAAACACTACATTTCGCAAAGAAAGCTTTAATAAATTATAATGAGTACTATAAGTGATGATATGATGATTTCCCCCAGTGAAAAGATTGTTTTTAAACGAGAATAACTTACTTAATACCCTACAAAACGTGGGGCCAGGATTCAGACCCCTACCGAATAACCCCACCCAATTTCCCGCCTCGTAGACCTTTTCATAAATTACTTCACGAGAAACGATTGCCTCGTTTTCATACAATTACCAAGGTGATTATGTCCCACGAGATTCAAAATGACACATCTATCAATGGAATCAAGTTTTGATAAGCTCCCTTGTGATTCAGTTACCATAGCGCTCAATTCAAAACAAGGCAGTCGTTGCTCGTGACGTAATTTATGAAAAGGACTATTCGTTTAAGGTTGTGGAAACGTCAGTTTGCGTGAGTTTCCATGGTAAGAAGAAAAGATTTTCTATTTATCTTTTCTCCAGAAATAAGATCAATTTTGAGAAGAATAATCAAAAAACGAATGCAAGTATTCAATTACTGCAAAAGAAATTGGAAAAATATCAAGACAAACTAAAGGTATATTATTGTTAGCTCCATTTTGGTTTGGGTTCGTCCAAAACCAAATAACATAACATAACATACAATCTTCTTGAGATAAAGAAACGCGTTTAAATCTCGATTTGTCAACTGATTTAACTGCTATGGGATTAGCATTTAGACATCAAATATCCCAAAGGACTGATTTATTCTCTCGAATGTCAAAGAAACGCAAAGGCTCTGGGATTTAAGCATCGTATACTACCGCCTCGTTAGATTCGTAGGATTCGTGGGAGATCAAAACGGTTACTTCTATTTCAGTAAAACTCACAATGATTCCATGAATTCATATCCGAAATCTGACTCCGATTTTAATATCGCGTTATCGGTAATTTATCAACTTTGTCCTATAATGTGATAATACGACATGTGTTCGTTTTTTTTACACACATATCTCCTACTAAATGAATTCCAAAAAAAAGAAATAGCGGTTTAAAAGAAGGAAATCAACTTTAGAGATCTAATCTCGTGAAAATTGATCAAAATCTGATACGTAGTAGTGTGTAGTATATACATATTTTTGATCCATGAAAAATTAGAATTTGTGTTTGTGATGAGGTCATTCAACAAGTATGGGTTCAAACGAAAGTACATTTCATGTACCGCTTTTTGATTTATTTTAAACTCTCTTTGCAGGTTTTCATTATACAGCTAAATAGATTATTTTTACACCTTGACGCGTCATCATGTTTTGTACATTTTCAAACGTTTTTTACGTATACTTTATTCAAAGAAACTTTCGCGAATTTCGTCGCGAATTTTGGTCATGTATAGTACCGTAATTATTATTGAAAATGCACATCAGAAAGTTTTTTATACCATTGACAAATTCATTGTATTTTTTATGATTGTTTGTTACGTTGTTTAGTACATTTTGCTAAATTTCTTATTTGCGAATTTCTTAACGAAAGCCCATTCGCGAAAGTTTCTTGGAACAAAGTATTTGATTGGCCAGCAATGATTACCAACTCTTAAGTTTTTTATCTCTTTAATTTTAACTTTCTTATAGGTTCTTGAGGAAAGAGGGATTCATGGACCGAAAAGAATTATCAGGTATGTGTTGCTATTCTTTCATTTTGGGTTGTTTTTCCAACGAGCGCAAAATTGCTATCAAAATTTTATAACTTTACTGTTGGCTAATTGTAATGAAATAGACTTATGTTTGCTCTCTTGCTGTAATCCCTTCATGGCGCTTTGGTAAATTTTGGTGATTTTCGTTTGAGAACATTGAAAGCTCCATAATCAATCAATCAATGTCTAGAATTATTATGTAAGGTATCACAACAATATAACAAGCTACTTAATATTTCTCGTTATTTTTATGTTTGATTTTCATCAGGGCTGTACAAGACTCAGTGAGATCTGGAGCTTCAAGCATTACAGGGTAAGAAATGGTTTCGATTAGTTTTTTAATAAAATCAAGCAGTTCTTCTCTCACGTCACGTGTCCAACTGGGCTGAATTAATTGTGTAATATTCTTCTGCTCTTTTAAATTGTTGTTAAAAGCTAATTTAACTCAGGGATCTAAAAATCGAAAATTTAGAATATCACTTGAAATTAAAAAAATTTGATAATAACTTAGGAGTGGTTGCTTTATTGGTTTTAAGCTACTACCGCCACATAGTAAGGGTTCTCGGTTCGATCCCTTGCTCCTTCCATCCTTAGATAGACTGGAGTCGTTTATGTCGATACGGCAAAATCTGTTAGAGGGAGGGGGGATAGTTGGTATATTTCTGTAGGCTTGTAGTCAATAATAATTTTTTGTTCAATAACTCTTCCTTGCTTATAATCGTCTATTCGTGGTATGCGTAAGATAACATTACGTCACTTTTCCTAACGGAGACAGCCGAAAAATCTGGAGTTTGCTCTATGTTTTGCAAAAAAATCCGGAATTTGCCCTCTTTTTTGAGTGTTTCCGTTAGAGAAAATGTCTGTAGTCGTCTAGATGCTAGATCAGTTTATAGATAGCTTGAAGCACCTGGTCGTTGACCCTGAGTGAAAACAATCCATCGAAAGACTACCTTGAAAGGTCCTACATTACCGGGCTAGACACAAAGAGAACCATTTAAATAGTTAGTTTTAGAGGATTGTTTTGTTTTGTTGCCTCTATACACTTTTCATCCTATTTATTTCTCTCTCTACTGTTTTCCATTATTTTTATCTCCAAAAATATTTCCAAAATAAAAAGAAAGATATATCGACAACTTTCTTTTCTATGTGATTTCGAGAAGAAAAAATATATTATTTTTCAATTTTCTTAAAAATCCTTTTAAAGTTTAGGAGTGTAAAGGGTTCATTACTCATTTACTGCAAGGAAAAAGTGATAAGCTCGCTTTCTTTTGCGTCTGGAATTATTATTCCTATCAGAGAAGAATTCATTTTCGTCGAGATATAAGGGCTTGAATGTTGCTCGTTTTGAATCGCTTTCTTCAATTCTGGGATGGTTTGATAGTTTGCCACATGAGTGAATGGATGATTGATTGATTGATTGATTGATGTATAGTAAAATATATGCTCTTCAACACACCCTGTCTACGCCACTACGCCACTACCCAATGACTTTATCCGCCTCTGACCTTCATTCCTTTTTTTCCTTGTTTTCGTTTCTCTGGAGATTATTTAGGTTGGTCAGGCCCTTTTCATATGGATCTGCGCTAGCACGTTTAAAAGTTCTGTTTTTTTTTCAATTCCACATAAGTCCGTTAGTGAAGGTTTCAACATATAATATAATAATTGTTGCAAAATTCTTAAAAATGCATGTTTTTCAGTCAATGGAAACAGGATTAGACAAAAAGAAATATAGTTTCAGACAATAATTATATCCCTTTTTCTTGAAGTTAAGTTGAATTGATAAAGTAGTTTGAATTTTGAAATAAAAGAAACTGCAAAAGAACATGTTGTGTACAAGAACTTTTTTGAACCGTTTTATATAAAAACTTTCTACATAAATTTTGACACTTTAAATGACCACAGTGCTACCCCTAATATTTATTTCGTGTCTACAGCACTGAGATTGAACCAAAATGGTCTACGGGGACGGGGTCTGCGCTAATAAATTTAGTACTTGTTTTCAATTTAAGTTTCATCTTGATCTTGTGTTCTTAAGAACAATCCTCTTTCTTAGTGGTCTTCTTAAAAAAAAGTTCTTAGACCAGATATTAAACTCTCTTTTTTTATAAGAACCAATAAATTTCGGCCGACGCTCGGATGTTCTTAACTTTAATCCGTTTTCTCTCAAATTTAACTACCCTTATAAATACATGCCTAAAATGCGTTGGTCTAAGCTTTAATTAAAAAAATTCCCACGCTTAAAGAATTATGAGTTTTTCATAAAGTTGTTCTTATAAAAAAAAAGTGTGTGAATTAGTCAAAATATTCATTAAAATGGACAGCGAATAAGATTAGATAAAAACCACCAGCCTCTTAGTGGGGAAGAATTATCCCTTTTCTCTTGAACTATATGAAAATCAACAACAATCTTCACAGAAGCAAATCACATTTAAAGAAAATATTTTTGGTCCCAAAACATATAGAGAGCTCTCAGATGAACAACGATTGACTATATAAGATAAATGGAAAATTACGAGATATAAGACTTTTAGCTCTTGCTGGGTTTTTTTCAACTGCTATTTGGTTTGTGTTGTTTTCGTGAAACACGAAAATGTCTTCAATTTTACCTCGTTCGCCTTATCGTCCTTCTATTAAACGGTTGGTTGGTTAAAAATCATTTTTATGGTTTTCCTATCCACTGAAATCTTCACCTTATTAAACTTCTCTGACCCACTCTCACTCTCTCTCACTTACAAACTTACCCCCGTATCGCCCTTCCATTCATGATATCCATTACGTAATCTTTTCTACGGAATCACCCAAAATAAAAGCCGGGTGTTTGGAAATTTTTACAATAAAACTAGTGGCAAACACCCAACTTTTTGGGATGTTTCCGTATGTGATGGATATCATAAATTATACGTTTCGTTAGATGATGAGAAGCAGCCTATTAATTTCTGTGCCAAAACAAACTTAAACCATTTCCTATACACTAAACTCTGCTCCTTTGCAATTTCACTGAACTAATCTTTTAAATCAAGAAAGATTCAATTATTAAGTTGGTACAAGGAAAAGCAATTCTCATTTTATAAACTCTCACGAAATGAATCCAATGCATCTGTATTTTAGAAAAAATGCCAAAATTTTGAAGAATTTATACGAAAAATCAATTTTCCTCTCTTACCACCTTAAAATCTTTTTCGAATTGATCAGTGATGGGAGGAGAAACTTTTTACGAATTCCCAAACTTTAAATCTCCTGATCTTTTCCAATATATCTATTACTGGGTCGACAAATTCTTGAGCATTTAAGATTGATCAGTGTATGATAAAAAGTATTTAAACGAAAATTTTCAAAAGATTTATAAACTTCCATTTTTTGTTTATACAGAGCCGTCTCCAAACCATTGGGTTCCCTCAACAACTTTATGAAGAAAGAAAAACGAAACACAAGCACAGATAATGTCTCTTTCCACACTTCACAAAGTAAGTTTTTATCCGCTTTCGTTTTCACTAAACTTGCAAAGAAACATCCTCAACAGTGAATTACGGATCTTTTCTGGAAAAGCCCAAATGACTTTAATAAAACTTTGCCATTGTTGTTTGTCCGAAATCTAAAGTGTCCGGATTTTGTTCTATATTTTTTAGATGAGGATGAAATACAACGAATGACAAACAGTATGAACAATATCAGGTATGATATACAGAACATGACATAACCCAATTCCTCAACAAAAAATTGCCAAAATCTTTTGAGGCGACTCGATTTTTTTATACACCCCAAATATGAAAAAACTTTTACAGAGCCGCGATTGGTCAAAACCCTATTATTAAAGTCCAGTATAATATTTTTGTCATTCGGCCTTTGTCAAATTGACATTTCACAAATATACTTTTTCATTTTTCATTTTTCAGTGACGAAGACAGTTCAAGCTGCTCCAACAATATGTAAGTGAATGATTGAATTTGTTATTTATTTTTGCGAATTGAAATCTTTTCGTAACTCTTTCGTAACTTCGGCGCTCGTTGTATTTTTCCCGAACTCCGCTACATTCGACGAATTAACGGAGAGGTTTAAGATAACGAACGAAAAATCAGTAAAATTCACATTATTAAGGGACCAAGGAAAAAAGTTCCACATGTTTGACATGTTTGCAGAAGCTAGGGAAAGCGACTGTATATTGTACAGTTACGGCGAAGTTTAACTTTTTTTCACAGATTCTAATGGTCGTCTCGGCTTTATATTTTTCAATCATTTGTCTAATTCGGTATTTAGCTTTTGCCTTGTAATCATATATAATCATGAATTTTTCTACATTTAGCCTGGGTTCTTCACATCACAGTGACATAGACTGTGGTGGCATGAATGAAAACCATCAACTCCAAAACATACATTTTACAGAACGGATTAATTCGCAGAACGAGCAGATCGAAGATTTAGTCAAAGAAAACGAAGATGTACGCGAGGGCTTCACTAAAGTGAAAGTAAGTGGAAGATTTGGCAAAAGATTTTGAAGATAGTCAATTATGGTTGGAGCCTTAAAACTTTCTCGGCATAATCGTTTTGTTGTGAGAATAATTATTGATGAGAATTGATGATGATATGTTCGAGTTGAGCTTGACAATCGAACTCTTTTAATTGGAATTTGGTCAGCTGAATCTTTTATGAATTTTTAATTTTAATTTTTTTTGTTTACTTAAATTCGATTTGAGTACTGGAGAACGGTTTTCAACTGTCTCTCTGAACTGTCTAGCAAACTAGTCTGTTAATTAGTTGGTATATCTATACCATGGGTCGATCTTTTGCCGGCCCTAAAATTGTATGAAATCGGCCATCAAAGCCTTAAGTCCACGTTTGCCAAAAATAGAGACGGATTGTGTATACATACCTTGTCGGACGGCGAATAATTTAGTCCGACGAAAAACGAAGTTTTTTAGGCTAAAATTTTATTGCACAAAAGTGACGAAAATATTTGTGGGTAACAAAAATTATGTCCGACGAATAATTTAGTCCGACATTTTTTTGTCCGATAAATAAAGTAATAATTTTCAACATTACATTCTCAATACAGGATGATATGGAGAGAATGTTACAAAGCCTACAAGAAGAACGCTATAAAAATGAACAACTCAGCAACGAGGTGAATGACATGTACCACCAATGGCATGACCTGACTGAACTACACCAAAACGAGGTTGGTTTTCTTAATTATTTCAATTATTTTATTCAACTTTTAGTTTGCTTGAAAGTGTAATTTCTAAACATAGTTGAACTTCTAAACTAAAAAAAATGTTATCATCCGTTGTTGAGGGTTATCTCGCGATTTTTTTAATATTATTTTCAATTCTCTTAAAAACTCCTAAATATTCTAAATTATAGCAAATAATTCCCTCATTCGCGAAAATTTATTTCGCAAAGTTTTGCGGAATTTCCCATTCGCGGAAGTTTATCCGCATAAAGTAGTAATCTTGTATATTATCCGATGTTTGAATCATTCATTCTGTTTTTCAGATGTCCGGATTAAAACAAGAAATGGATCAGACACTCGAACGTATCGAATGCATGGAATATCGATTCTCTGAACGATCGGGTGATATCGAGGAGGCGATCGGAGGATGTGAAACTCGCGTATGTATATATTACAATTTGATACCACTTAAGTTCTCCAAACTTCTTTAAGAGACTTTACTACGGAAAGTTTAAGTGTTCCGCTTTTTCCTTGAGCAGTACAATTTGTAACTTTTTACAAATTCCCCCACAGCTTTTTCTGTTGGGAGAAAATTGTTCGGCGAGGAGGCGGTTTTGCCGTAGTTTTAGGTTTTCGGCTCTCTGAAGGAGTGTTTTTGTAAACAAACTAGAGAAGAGCAAGTGTTATAGTTGTAGACCGAAACTATGATAAAAAAACCCTGTGGAGGTGTATAGGCTACTAACAACATAGATCCCTGACTCCATTTCTCTCTTTATTTCAGATCACAAAGATGGAACTTCAACAGCAACACCAACAACAACTCTTACTTTCGGTTGACGGTTATTTCGACGCTGGCGGGAACACCAAAGCTCTTTTAACCAAACTTCTTTCACTCGTTTTAAACGTGTTCACAATATTGCTTTTACTCTTGTCAACTCTCTCCAGGATTGTCATGCCGTTCACTACTACAAGGTAAGTGCGGCCACGCGTTCTTTTTTATACAATATATGGATGCCGTTCACTTCTACAAGGTGAGTCTGTGGTCACAAGTTCTCCTCTTCTCTTGAATAGCTTAAAAATACTTCCTTAAAATATACCTCATCATCCTTTTAAAACCTTTAGTTCATTGCGTATTTGCCACTAGTTTTGTTGTTAAAATTTCAAAACTGGTGGCAACACCCGGTTTCTTTAGAGTGCTTCCGTATAAAAGATTACGTAATGGATATCTAAATAATAATCTAATTTCTAGAGACAAACAATTTTTTTTTACGAAATAACCGAAAGAATTATGAATTGAATTAAATCAACATTTTATATTTTTCATTTTAGGACTCGTGTTATCACCACCTCAATAACTATTTTGTGTATTATAATATTCTGTCGGAACACCGAGAATGGACTTATGACACTTTACGATATCGCAAGACAAATCTTTCTACCGCTCTATAGTAGGCTACCTTACAGGACCGCATCTGGTGAAATGAGTAATAGTGAATCTAGTGAAACGAGGTAGCACTTGAGATGGTTGTTGCATGCACAACAACTGACGCCCCCACAAATTGTTTATATTATTATTGAGATTATTTTGAAATTGAGGCTGGCCTCGTTCTGCGCTGCTATAAGATTTAAATTATTTACTACTAAAATGTTTTTTAAAAAGAAAAATGGTGAATTATCGGAATCGCTTCAAAATGAAATTGTTTGATATCAATTTTGAATGGAAAGTTGCTGATTTGACCAGATCAATACCAGGCTAATAAATGGTTTATCATGGTTAATTGCTATGGAAATGAATCAAAATAATTTTGAATGGAAAGAAGTTTTGACCAGATCATTTAAATAATGAATGTTATAATGAGTTCCCTGGTGAATGAAAGAATGAATGTTGAAATTAATGAATGATAAAATTAATGAATGAATGGTTCATCCTGGTTAATCGTTAACTTTATTGGTTCGTTAAGAAATTAATAACTTTGTTCATTCATGAGATTGGAAAAATTTATTTTCTGGTAGTTTGTTTTTGTTAACTGACGCACAAATTCTAAAGTTTTATGTTAGTGATGGAAATTGATAAATTCACAGAAAACCCACAGAAATAGTCGGAGAAACCCCTAACTGTTCCAGTAATAGATTCACACAGATGTAAGAATTTCTCTTTATCTAGCTACTAATTACCCCAGGCATTTTCTTGACCCCCTTACTTGGACAACTGAAATTACCCCCTAATAATTTCTTTTCTTCTGGAACAGTATATTGTCTCCTTCTTCCAAAAGGTTTCTAATTGAATACGAGCAACTTTTTACCTGTACATAAATATTCTTGTTACTATGGTAACTATAGTACGTAAATTTCCAGCCTTCCCTCCCAAAACATATACGTTTTAGGATTACTTTTAATAACTTTTAATGAGGAGGATGTCTTTCTTCTAATGGCTAACCTTAAATTAATAATAAAACGTGATGCAGACAATTGTTTTCTATGAAATATTGTTTAATTTAAAATATATATATTATGGTGCACCGGTGCAAATTGTATAATTTTTATTTTTATACCTCAATTTTTTTATTATTATTTTTCTCAAAAAATTTAAGATGTTTCTATTGGCTAGTTTAAAATGAACCATTATTATCTCACAGTATTCATCATAGGTTTGTCATAAAGGGATTTAAAGAAATTTTTTTAGTTTTCTTTTAGCCTTTTAAATTATCTGAGCCTCTTGAAAACAATCAGGTATAATATTTTAAGTATCTTAAGGGAATAAATTTTCGCGGCATTAAATTTGGCGGCATTTAATTTCGCGGTTTTGGGTGTCAACCGCGTAATTAAATTCCGCAAAACACGAATATTCTCACAATAAAGAAATCACCCCCTAAAATTGGTCTTTTTAGGGCAAAATTCCCTTTAACCGCGAAAGTCGCGAATTTTGAGCCTTAAACCGCGAAATCAAACTTCGTATATGGAAGTTAACACTCTCAATCAAGATTTCTGAGTAGATTCTGTATCCGCCTCTGATATCTGCTAAAATGTGGTCGTTTCTCCTTTGTTTTGGGTATTTATCTTTCAATTTCATTTCGCCACGTGCTTGATTTAACATTCATTCTTTCTCTGCTTTTAGAAGAAAAAAAAACAAAAATCAATAAAAATACAAGAACGAAGATGCCATCGATATCTCCCAATAAGTCACTCAACGATTCCAAAATAATGGGAGGAACTAACAAACTTCTACAACTTCCTGTTGCACGTGTCAAGACGATCATGAAAAGTTCACCCGATCTGGGTAATGTTAGCTCGGAAGCTTATTTCCTGATCACTAAAGCTACAGAATGTTTTGTACAGTATTTGGCACAAGAAGCGCATAAGAACTCAAAAGATTGTGAAGAAGTGGAATACAAGCAACTAGGTGAGCTCTCTGTATCTCTTTGTATTTTCTATGAAGAATACTGTTTTTCTTTCATATAATTCATCTGCCAATTTGAGACCACGTCGGTCTTTTTAGTACAAAAGTCTCTAAAAATTGCTTGAATAAAAGAGAAACATTTTTGTTTTAATGCTTCGTTCTCCAAACTCGTTTAAGAGACTGTACTACGGAAAACTTTAGTGGTCTCAAATTGGCAGGTTGAGGATATAGGATATCAAGGGGGGTTGGAAATTTTCAATATCCTAGGATATCCAGGGGGTAAGGATTTGAGGACCAAGAATATCCAGGAGGGGAGTTCGAAATTTTCGGCACGGATATCCAGGGGGGTGGTGTTAAGAAAAATCGACATCCTCAACAGCGGGAATATAGATTTTTTTTCTGGAAAAGCCCATTAAAGCACCGAGAACTGGCTTGATGAATCAGGATAAATTTTCCCTACCTTGTTTTGAAATAGCCGTTGCGCAAGGGACATTTATCTTAAGTTAAATATTTTCTTTTCCTTCTCAACTAAATTTACACCGTAGCCTTGGGTGGTAGTGAGAATTAGCCTGTGTGAGAAGTAGTGTTCTGCAATATATACAAACGGGCCGATCTTTTATAAATGTTATTCTCTTCTTTACAGCAAACATCGTGCTAACGGATGACAGTTTGGAGTTCTTAGAAGGTAAGTCTTAAAGTGTTCTTAATTATGTTCTCAGTTTTACTGAAAGAGTGTCATTTTCAAGCATTTATCAAGCAATTTTCTTGAATAACTTTTCTTGGAAGGCTTAAATGTTCTTATCATATTCTTTATACCTTCTTGACTCCGTATATCACATTTTTTCTTCATTTTCTAGAAATCATTCCACAGAAAATTAAAGTCAAAGAGTACTGGGAACTAACTGGCTACAATCCAGACCTCCAACGAAAATCACCTCAAAAACAAGCCAGACCTGACGCTATTGTTATAGACGACGATTGAACGTTTTTGATTGGACGTTGTTTTTGCCAATCATAACGCTCCAAAGAGCTGTTCGAATCTGTTGGACAACACACCGGATGACCATTGAGCATCATTATCAGCTAAATTCCACTGAAAATACTTTATTGCGTGAAAATTCTGCGGTATCCAAGAGAAAAAGTGTTCGCTAGTATAACCTCGCTATTCTCTAAGCATGACTTTTTGTAAACAACGACATTAAAACTTAAATCGTTAGCTTTTCAGCATTTCCGATTTCAGGGATTTTTTACTAGAAAATTTTTAAATGTATCTTGTGTTATTTATGAGTATAATTTATTGAGACCACGACTTGACAGTTTTGACTTGAGATTAATTGATAAATATCATACTACTAGGTTGGCATATACTTCATCTGCCAAATTGAGACCACATCGTTCTTTAGTACAAAAGTCTCTAAAAATTGCTTGAATAAAAGAGACAAATTTGTGTCTCGATGCTTCGTTCTCCAAACTCGTTTAAGAGACTTTACTACGGAAAACTTCAATGAATGTTTTTGTTTACTGGGTTCTCGGTAGAATGACATAAGAAGGATGAGATAAACCTCAAAACCAAGGATCACTTTCACTTTTGAAAATTCTGGTGGGGCCAATGATTCTTGGGTATGAGGTTGGGATACATTCATCAACTCATTTTTACAAATAGGATTTTTATATATATTGTTAAACCGTTTAGGGTTGGTTTTTCTAATTTGAATTTTCTTGCCTTCGAAAGTTATAAAGATAAATAATTATCAGAATCAAAAAGTTCTTTGTTCTTTGTGTAGTTGTTCTAAGGAATATGAAGAAACATTTTGATGTTTCAATACATCTTTCTTGAGATGCAAATCGTTTGCACATTGATTTGTATTCCTTAAGGACAATTAATGACCGTGTTTCTGGTAGGCTATAACCAATGGAGGAGAGTGCACTAATTATCCTATTACCTTATATGGAAACTAAATTATTCTCCTTGAATAAGATAGCCTACCTCCTATATCCGACATCCGACACTTTAGGCCCTCCAAAAAATTAAAACTGGTCCGTACTTGCCAATCGGCTCCAGTTATTGGGTCTCTAAAAAGCTAAATATTTCTTGTCTCTACGACATTTGCCGTCGCATCGCTAACAAGGCCATGGGCATCGTTTAGAAAATCACGATGATGAAATATACTAAAATAAATCTCTATGTTTTTTAGCCTGAGAGCCAGTAAAATAAAAGATAATTGGTTACAGCAACCTAACCAAGACCTTCAACGATAACCCCTTAAAACAGTTTAAAAAACCAGTTACTCCCAACATTTGCTAAACAAATGTCATTGCGGAAAATTTCATATAGCACATAAGTAGCATTTTTTAATCAGAAATCTTTGAACCGTAAACAAAAAAGATGGTATTCGTTGTAGTGAATCAGAAAATTTGCGAAACACGTGTAAACGAAATTCCAGCGGAACATCTTTCACAGACTTCTATCTCTCACTATTCTGTTATTGGTAAGATCTATTTTAACCTAAATAGTGTTTCTTTCTCATATCATGATAAGGTGTCGTGGAACAGTGGTCATCAACCTTAAATTTCTTTATGAGAGACCAAGGTTCTATTTCCATTTGCAGTGGTTCACTTTGTCCTTCTTCTTGGGAAAAAGTGGTATAACATTTAGCAACAACAAACCTCTTCACCCAAGTCATCCCATACCATTTAAAGGGAATTAGGTGGTTAATTCAAGATTTCTAACAGGATCATAACTCAGAGTGTCCAAACTTTTACCTAGTAGATAGAAAAACGCATCATTTTAATAGAAAACTAAAAGAGTGACGATTGTTGTTTGAAAACAAAAGTAGAATTTAATGCGGTTCTAGTCTGCACCAAGTATATGTACCAATCAAACATTACGATGTGTAATTGATAAAGCCAAAATCACAAATAACTTGTGTTCGCGTCATTTTTGGCTCTAAAATATGGGTCAGTCGGTCAGTCGGTCGGCAAAAGAAAATGGTCGGAAAAATACACTCCGGACATAAGCTTGTTCAGGCGGCAAGAATCATCTAGTGCGTGGTCTGCAGTATGTTTAATTTTACATCAGTTACCGTCGCGAAGTGATACATTGCACTACTCTGCCATACTTTGCACTGTGTATTTTGCCGAAACGCAATATAAACTC
>JAUJPO010041357.1:0-18213 GCA_032270745.1 Tiaropsis multicirrata
TGTTCTTTAGGGGTACCTATTCACAGGGGGTATCTACGAATGTCTATTTTTAGGGGGTACCTAGATTTCAGGGGGGAACCTAAATTCTTAGGGGGGGGGACCTAAAACCCCAGTCAGAGCCATGCACAAACCGCGCGCGCGGTGCGGTGCGACCAAGTTACTATGAATAGAATCTGGTCGCAGAGATCTTGCGAACGTTGTTTAATTTCCACAGAGCGAGAGGCCAAAACACAGAAAATTAAAAAAAAAACATAAAAGAAAAATAATATTTCTTTTGATGTCTTTGATTCGTGACTTTCGATTAACACACAATCTGTACATTTTCATATTTTATTCAGGTTTTTTCTCTTCTGATTGGTTAATTAAAATCTGGTCGCAGAGAACGCTTTTGGGAGTTGGACATTTTTTAGCTCCCAAAAGAGCTCAGTCGCGCTCGAAAGCGCTCACACTTTGTGTACAAAATAAATTCATTCGTGTCGTCAATGAGCTATAAAAGAAAATTTTGGTCGCACCGCACCGCGCTCAACCATTCGCTGGGTTTTTGGAAACCCCGTTTAAAAAAACTTTTTTCAAACCGGCCGGTTTCCTCGTAAACATGTTTTCACCCGGCCGCGGACCGGAAACAATGATTTTTTTTATGATGGCCTTACCATTATATTAGTTTCATGCTCACGCAATCGTCAGATGTACAATAGATGTACAATCTATTTTACAATTTATTTTTGCAAATTTATTTCCAATTGGTAGAATTATGAAGCAATAAAACAAGTTGACGAGCTATTAAAACGAAAGCTTTTGGATATATTTGGACGAACCATGTGGCAATTGAAAGTCTTTGTTCTGAACTACTATAAAACCGTGTCACCGTTTAAATTGATTTGACGCTTTGTTCAAAATATATTTTTCATTGTTTTTAAACTGCTTTGAACTCGACCACCACCAGGAGGGTATGTGATACAGGCCAGTGATGGGTTAATTTCATCAAAGCGTCACTTGTTTATATTATTTAAAATTATATACTTTTTTTAACCCAAGCCGGTAGCTGTACCTGGAAAAGTTAAGCCTCTATCTGGTAGAAAGGGGTCGGCGGGTGGCCGGCCACCACCAGGAGGACATGTGATACAGGCCAGTGATGATGATGATGACGAAGAAGAAGAAGATGATGAGGACGATGACGACGAGGATGAAAGTAGTGATGACGATGGAAAGGGTGGCAAGAACCATGAAGGGTATGTATCAATTTGTGAATGATTTTCTATACAAAACACACCCAAAAAAGCCAAGAACCATGAAGGGTATGTACGAGTTTAGTTTGTGAGACACATCCCAAAAATACGGATGTTTGTCACTAGGTTTTGATAGTGTGATGGAAAGGGTGGCAAAGGGTGGCAAGAATGATGAAAGGTATGTATGAGTTTGTGCTTTTCATGATAAGCGTTACATAATCATCCTAAAAAGCTGGGTATCATTATTTTTATATTCCTTTTAAAAAACAAATGTCTGAGAGCCATTTGATTTGCTTATACGGACACATCCCAAAAAGACGGATGTTTGTCACTAGGTTTTGATAGTGGTGGTGGAAAGGTGAAAGCCATGAATAGTATGTATGAGTTTAATTTGTGAAGGATTTTGTGGCTTTTCATGTTGTCCATTATACGGAATCATCTTATTGAATTTAACAATAAAATTAGTTGCAAACATTCGTCTTTTTGGGATGTGTCCGTAGAATAAGTTACGTAATGGAATCATGAATTCTGTATCTCTTGTTGAACACCTTTGTCTGTAATCAACGACTACATAGATAGCCTTAATGGACCTACCTGGAGGTCCTATAAATTAACCTCTGTCCGTCCGTTAGTTAGTTAGTTAGTTAGTTAGGCATGAGAAAGAGGTTTTTGGAGATTTTTGGTTCATTATTTTTTCTGATTTTTTGCACAAAGATGGTCATCTGGATACCCTAACATATGATGGAACCCGATTTTTGAGGAAAATTTTTTAGCGGCTGATTTTGGTCAAAAAAGGACTGAAAAAGAGGTTTTTGGGGATTCTCTCGAAATTGGTTCATTGTTTTTTTCTGATTTTTTGCACAAAGATGGTCATCTAGATACCCTAAGATATGACGGAACCCAAATTTTGAGAACAAAATCTTTGCGGCCGATTTTGACCAGAAACGACCGAAAAAGGTTCTTTTTTTGGGATTTACTGAAGATTCTATCATTAGTTTTTTCTTATCTTTAATATATATGTGACTAGAGTATGATAAGACAGGGGTGTTTAAAGATATCAAATATTATTAGAGACAGGGGTCTTTGTTCAAGATATTAAAAGGTATTATAGGTGTTATAGTTTTTAAGGATGTTGACTATCTGAGACAGGGGTGTTTTAGTTTTTTTCAAAGATACGCACATTCATCAGACAGACAAAGGTGCTTTTTCCCTGTATAATGGTTGTAATTGGCCTATAAATCGAGCTGTGTTCTTTCATTCGTTCGGCCTTAAGGATTGATTTCATTTTATAACCAGCCAGGTAGGTCCATCAAAGTATCACTTGTGTATAGTCTAAACTCGTTTAGTGAGTTCTTATTTTTTTACCCCCTCTAATATATGTAATTCCGCCCGCTTCTATATCCCTTGTTGACCTTTGTTTGAAAATCATATACATTGCCTTTGTTAGGCTCGGCAGAAAGCCGATTGAAATTTTAATAGAGTGTACCTTAAAGGAACTAATTTTGGCTGGAATTTAATTTGGCAGATGGACGAAAAAAACAAAATTTGGCGGTAATTTAATTTGGTGGTTGCTAAAGATTTTAACCTTAAAATGACGTAAAAATAGCAAAAAAACACCTTTAAGGGTTCATTATTGAAAAAGTTAAATTTGGCGGGAACTTAATTTGGCGGATTTTGGCCTAATCTGCCAAATCCGCCAAATTTTCTTCCCACCAAATTGAGTTCCATTAAAAGGTACATAATTCCCATGTAAATCTAAATTTAATGGGGGTAAATTTTAGACCTTAGCAAATGTGAAAGAAACTATTGCCTTATAAAGTGTTTTCAAGCCAGCTAACTTTTCTTTTCTTGTCTTGAAGATGATGTTTTTCTTTCTAGGTGTTGATCATCTAATTTTTTTATTTTTTTATTTCGATAATTTTTTTTCCTATTTTTGAAATTTTTGTAAGTTTGCTTTGCTTGAATAATTTGATTTTGTTGTACTTTTTTCAAGAGCATTTCGGCCATTAAAGGCTGGTAGAAATGAGTCGGGTTGGTGAAGAAAATTTACCGCACGGAAAAACAGTTCAAAAAGTTTCATTAGTATCTTGTTATTTATCGGAAAGTTTCTAATTTTGTTTGTTTTCTTTAGAACTTATGATCCGGCAGAATATGAGCATTTACCGGTCAGCCAAGAAATTCGTGAACTTTTCAATTACATAACCAGGTACCAGTCTCTTTTTTTTTTACACCACCCGACCCAGCAGACACACAACGTTTTTTCAACATTGTTTTAATGTTCAAACAACATTTTGACGTTGAAACAACATAGGTGGACGTTGAAACAACGCTCCGCTGTCTGTTGGGTAATCTTTTTTGTTGCAGTTTTATTCAATTATATTCCATAGTGATTTGTTCACCTGGACCGTCACCTAGAGAAATTCAACGAGGCGAGATGGTATCTCGCTATAATGGTCGATTCAGGTGGGGCTCGAACCCACAACCTTCCGTTTAGGAAACCAGCGCCCTACTACTTTAACTTAGCCACCGCTCCCCATATACACTGTATAGTATTCATTCCATTCACCCGTGAAATCCACTTAATAAAACCCCTTAATAAAGAATTTTGATGTTTTTGAAATATAGTCAGCGCTTTTACCTTTTTAAAATTTAATTTTAGCTTTTAAATAAAATACAGGCCGCCTCGCATTATTCGATAAACTCTTCTATAATTCGATAAAAATTGTGTCTCAACTTTTATCAAAGTTATAACCGCCGCGCGTGGGGTTTCACGTGTTTGCCGCCCGCGTGGGCGGTTTTGAATGTCGCGCTTAGTGAGCGTCAACCTTGGACTAACTCCTTAATCAAATATTTCTTACACCCACATAGGTATACGCCACAGTCGATCGATTTGGATTACAAGTTGAAACCGTTCATACCAGATTACATTCCAGCTGTTGGTGATATTGATGCTTTCTTAAAAGTATGTTCTTTTTTTTTTTCGTTTTAGCATATTTTATCGGACATTAGTTTAGTCGAACAAAATTATTGGTTGGACAAAATTTTTTGTCCGATAAAGTTTTACTCACTTCCACAAATTTTTAGTCCGACAAAAATTTTGTTACTTTCAAAAAATTAAATTTAGTCACTTTTGTCCGATAAAGTACGGATTTTTTTATAGTTTTACAAATTTTGCGGACAGATCTGACTGCCCCACTGTAGGACATTCAGTGGAGATAAGAAACGAAGCATAAAACCAGTAGTAGGAATCAGTAAAATAGTTCCTACTGGTAAAAATCTGAGCTTTTTTCCATAGGGGGCATTACGATTTCTCTGTTTAAAGAATTACTGGCCGTATAATATCGTCGCATCCGATTTAAAAGGCCTTAAGTCCATTTTTGACAAAAATTAGTTTATTACCAATGGAACGTGGTACTTTGCGGGCCATTTTCCTTCAAAGTCCACCAAAATCCAACCCAAACTAGCTTATTTTTAACTAAAAAAGTGGGAATTCTCAAAACAACAAACATGGACTTAAGGCCTTTTAAATCGGATGAGACGATATATGGTCTGTTGAAACGGCATTATCTGATTTTTATTCCATTACTCAACTCCATTCGATTGAGAAACAAATCTACCGTCCAGTGACTTTAAAGTCTTAAATCGGGATTTCTTATTTCCGGTTTGAATTTGGAAAACGTCGTTAGTCACGTTACTAACAAGAGAATTAATTGACGTCAATTTTAACATTTTTAACTATCTGACGTCAATTTTTATCAAAGATTTTTTGAAAATATAGCAGTCAACTGCTCTGAAATTTAGTTATATGTAAAATGGTAGCAGTACGATTAACGCATATTCTACGATACAAAATATTTTTGTGGTGATTGTTTCATGGTATATACAGCTTTTTGTGGTGATCCTGATTATTAATATAACCTGACGCCCATGCCGCTCATGGAGAGCTCTGTTTCTACTCAGAAGTCACGCCTCTCGGTCGACCAGCTAGAGGATGAGGTGTCTAAGATCCGTTCAAGATATATTCAATTGTACGCCTACGTATACAATGAAAAATTTGATGTTTTTAACGAGAAGAGTTTATTGTGGAATCGTGACTTGACCGAGGTAAGAACAATAATTCGGCTTGTGTTTCCTTTTTCTTCTTTCGTACAAGCGACGAGTGCTGTTGGAGTTTATATAGCACTTCTATGAATAAAACTTTTAGATATTAATTTATATTTCTATTTATTTTCATCTGTTCATAGTTGTGCTGAAACAAACAATAGTGTTTAAATGTTATGTCAAAATATGTTGCGCAAAGTTTTGATAACATATAATACTTCTTGGTCATTTTTTTCTGTTTGGTTTCGATTTCAGAAGGCTTTTTACGCCCATTTCCGCAACTATATCTTTAGATTATATCCCGTCACCTAATTCTCCTCGCATGGCATGAAGGTTTGTTCACTTGCCAATTGAACCGCCACAAGTGGGAATCGAACCCTTGGTCTATCGTGCAGAAATCGAGGTTGATAACCACACTGTACTACGGGAAGCTCACTTCTAGCTTATTATGTGAATGAAATATACAAAGTATTTAATTTAATGTTGATATTTGTAGGTTTCGTGTAAGGAAATCGCAGAAGTCACCACACAGCTACGCAAGAGACTAGATCTGCCTGATAAACCTGCTGTGAAAGAGGAAATCCTTAACTCTAGCCGACGTGGAATGAGATTCAATACCTCTGCTGACGCTGAGAGGATCCAAAAGTTAGAGGAGCAGCTTAAACGATTGAGGGACATAATCGTGATCAAGAACAAGCAGTACAATGCAGTCGATCGAAAGGCTAAAAATTTGACCAAACTAAACGACGAATTCATTTCAGAGATCGAGAAACTGAGAAAGGCGTGTGACTTTGAGCAACATTTGGTCGCCACAAAGGATCAGAAGATTGTGACACTCGGCAAGTCTCTGGATGAACGAAAAATGATCCAAAGACGCCTGGTCTGTGAAAGTTTCACTGAGATTGATAGTTTAAAGTTACAGATTGCTGCTTATCAAGAAAGTAGCAGTGCTGCTGGTAAGAAGAACGCTACCAAAGAGTTGATGAAATTTATCGAGGAAGCTAAGAATCAGCAGATAGGGCTTACCCTTAAAGTCAAGGAAATCAAGGAGCTCAAAAAAAGTTTACGGGAAGAAACGGATTTGCAAAAATTAGCTGCTGCTGAAAAAGATAGCATTGTCATCTCGGCAAAACAACAAGATTGTTTTACAGATCTTCAAAAACGTTTGGATGATTCTATCGAATTAGTTGCTGAGAAAAGTAGCAGAATAGTTGAGTTAGAACAAGTGGCTGAACAACACAAGGAGGAGCTTGCTGCCACCCTTGGAAAGAGTTTAGATGAAGAGAAAAATTGGAAACGAATTATTGACGAGAAAGATGTTCGAATTTGCGAATTAAAGAAAACTTTAGAAGAGAAATCGGTTTCGCAAAAAACGGTTGCCGAACAAAAAGATATCAGAATTGAGGAGTTGGATAAAAAGTTAGCTCAACAGCAGATTGCTCTTTCGAACCTTCAGAAACGTTCCCATGAAGCAACGGAAGCGAAGAAAATGTTGATCATGGAAAAAGATATCAAGATTTCCAACTTAAACAGAACCTCCGAAAGTCAACGAGAAGAACTGGAGACCATAAGCGAAAAGTTTAAAACCATTATCGGCGAAAAAGACAATAGGGTTCTTCGTTTGAAGAATGTGTTGGAGGAACAGAGACAAGATTCGGCTCATTTGGTGCTTCGACATACTACGCTGTTTAATAACCAGAAATTGGCCTTGGAGAAATCTCTGGTTTCAAAGGATGCTCAAATCCAAACATTAAGAGCTAAGCAAGAAGAATTATTAGCAAACACCGAGGAAGAAAAAAAATCATTCAGCCAGAGGTTGGATGAAAAGGATTCTGAAATTGGTCAGCTCAAAAATGACCAGAAACTGCTGCAAGAACAAGTCGAGGGTCGTAAGGATGCTGATATAAAACACGAGCTAGTATTGGCTTCAGCCGAAGAGAAACTTCAGATTGTTGGTAAAGAATTGGATGCCAAGAATGCAGAAATTAGTCAACTTAAGAATGACCAAACATCATTACAAAATCAGATAGAGGATTTGGCCAATAGAATAATCGATTCCGAAGTTGAGAATGTGCAACTCAGAGATGATGGAAAAGCGCTTCCGGAACAGATTGAAGATTTGGCCAATAGAATCATCGAGACTGAAGTTGAAAATGTGCAACTCAGGGCTGATAAAAAAGCACTTCAGGAGCAGAACGATTCCAATAAAATGAGTCTCCACAAGACGATCAGGAATGGAGATAGTGGGATATGTTTACCTCCAAAAGCTAAAGATTCGCTTGCTGAATTACTGATGAAGGATGCAGCGCAAAGAAACCTGGTAAACGCTGCTGTTGGTGGTGGAAAGAAGAATATAGATACTGATGGTGGAATAGTAGAATCGAAAAATCCAGCCTTGGATGAAATTGTTGGCTGCAGTGGTGCACAGCAAGAGAAAATGATTGGTGATGAGCAGAAAAACGTTGCTAATGTTGGTGGTGCTCAGGTGGAAGATATTGTTGGTGATAATAGTGAATACAATAAAATCGTGGATGAAGTTGCTGACTGCAGCGGTGTAGAGCAAGAGAAAATGATCGGTGGCGAGAAGAAAAACGTTGCTAATGTTGATGGTCATCAGGTGGAAGATATTGTTGGTGATAATGATGCAGTCGATGATGAAGTTGCGCAGAAAAAGATGATCGATGAGAACACCATTAACGATGAATCAAGAAAAAAGGCTTTGGACGAGGTTGTCAGTGGTTGTGTACCACAAGAGAAAAGTATTATTGCTGCTGGGTCATCAAAGAGTATTATAAATCTTGGTGCTGGATCATCAAAGAGCATTGCAAATCTTGGCGTTGGATCACCAAAGAGTATTACAAATCTTGGTACTGGATCATCAAAGAGCATTACAAATCTTGGCGTTGGATCATCAAAGAGTATTGCAAATCTTGGCGTTGGATCAGCAAAGAGTATTGCAAATCTTGGTGTTGCTGATGTTTCAAAAAGAAACACTGCTGGCGATTGTGAATCCGCCGACGCTGGTACATTTGTTGACGAAATTGCTGGTGAAACCACTGGTGATATTACATCACCTAAAAATTCTGGAGAAGACCCCTTAAACGGAGCAGGGCCCTTAAACGGTGCAAAACGAAAGACCCCACCGCCAGTTGCACCTCGTCGTGGAAGAAAAGGAAAGAAAGGGCTTCCTTTGGTGCCTGATGTTGATGATTCAAAACATAATGACAACGAACACAAAAACAATCACCCTCCTAAAAAGAATATCAGCAAGGCGCCCGCCCGCCGCCGGAAAAAGACTTTTCATGAATTTTAGACAATTTTGTATATTTGAAATAATTAACCCTTGTAAAAATTATTTTAATAATTATTATATTTTTATCTTAACATAAACATAAAATCTTCATCGTTAATTTTTTTCTCTTGTCGAACGTTGTTTTAACGTCAGAACGTTATTTGAACGTTGAAAGAATGTTGGAATATAACCTCGTGTGCATGCTGGGATGTAAAAGCGAAGCCGGATGATGAACGAGAACTCCTTAGATAGAACTGCTTCTTTGTCTTTTCTATTGGTAACTCTTCGTTATAGAAACCCATCTCTTTACCCTTGGTTGGTCTATTTTGATAAGAAAAATAAAGTAGGAAAAGTCGTCTTACAGTACCCTCTGTACAACTCATGTTATGATGTTCACGTGCTTTTCATCAAAATAGATAGTCAAGAGTTTCCTCGTCATTTTTTTTGTCATTGTCAATATATCAGAATATGTGCCATCAATTTGATAGGCTTTTCATGATTTAACTTCATAAATTTCGCATGTAAACATTTTGACAAATTTAGTTCCAATTGACTTGAATTTGCCATATGCCATAATCAGGCATACCGATTCGCTATCTGAAAATATCAGTGAGGAATTTGCAAACAGCAAAATCATTGGATAAGGGAAAATCCAAATGTTTACAGGTTTGCTATGCAATTTTAATGAATTTAACTCTTATACATAGAGGGTGGTAATTAATTACCACCTAAATATAGAACGCCAGAAGTCGGGTACTGATCATCATCTCGTCAATTGCAATGTCTCTCCCGGAATGAAAATTTTGCCGAAAAATTTAAGTGAGTATATCAAGTATAGGACCCATTATATATAATTCATAGTCTTTTGGAGATTGGGCTTCAAACAACTTAGGTGTATAAGAGCTTCACCTCAATGGCAAGGTACAGAGATAGAACAAGGCTTTCTTCCGTATTCTCTATTCAGCTCCAGCTTCGCTATTACATATTTATGCTGATATTAAGAAATTTCGAATCCCAAAAGTATTAAAAAATTGAACCGAATTCGATCGAAAATTTAGAGCACCGAAATCTTCAGTGTTTAGACCCTCTTGCATTTGGTATTTGACAAAAAAATTTCTATTGTATTTTTCTATGTTGTTTTTTGTTTTTTTATTCATCGGCCATCATTGGTCATAGCACCATTTTTAAAAGAATTATGGAAATATCCAAAATCCAAAATGCTTTTTTCTTCTTTTTAATGAGAAGAGAACCGTGCATTTTGAAATAACGGACATAAGATAATCAGGCAACAAGATATCTTGCCTCCTTTTGTTCTTCACTTCGATCAATTTTAAACCTTTAGCCATCGCTGTATTTTTTCTGAAAATCTTAACCTTTTTCTCATTGAAAAAAGGCAGATTGTGGTTGTAGTATTAAGTTTTAGGCAAATCTTCAGGTACCGATGAAAATTCCTCGATCTCAGCTTTCCATAAAAACAGGGCATTTTGACTGAAAAGCAAGTTGTTTTGAGCTGTGACTTTTAGACTGCAGGTCGTTAAAGTAGCTTTTTTGGACGTCCGTTGTACGACATTCGTCTTGTTAAAGTTTAATCCTTTGGAAAGACTGCAGTTGCATTTGTTCAAAGACTTGTGGATACAACAAGTATCGAGTACTGCTAGATTTAGCCTTAGTGTTTAGTAGAATAGAAATGCATACAGATTACATTAAAAAAAAGCATAACTCCATTTCTGTTGACATGAAACAAGAAATTCAAAAAAATGTTGGGCTTTTCCACAAAGAATCCGTACTCCCAGTTACAATTCCCTGGATTTTGTACCAAAGTCTTTGGACCCCCTGAATTTTCAACAACATGTTGATGATATGATTTTTAGCACCCATGTCCCCTGGATTTCACCATAGTGACACCCCCCCCCCCCCTTGGACGTGTCCGGCTTCCTCAACTCGGGGGAACTGACTTTTTCCGGAAATTAAGATGTTCTTAATTTTCGATTAATCTCAGCCTAAATGTTCTTATAAGCTAGGTTCTAATGAAGAAAAAACTTGTACGTAACAATGGTCGGTCGCACTTATATTTTCTTTCTTCTTTGTTATTTAACGAATTACACGTTGAATTTTCTTTCCGCTTTTTTTTACAGGTGATGCGACCTGATGGAAAGCCGGAAACCCTAGGCTTACAAATCCTCGATGAACCCGCGGCTAAACAATCAGATCCCACTGGTATATTTCATATTTCTTTATAGAAAGCCCTAAAAAATATGCAACAAGCTCAAATTATTTCTCTTTCACGTAACACAAGAAGTTCAAGGAAGAAGGTTTTGAATTAAAATGGCCATGTCTCAAATAATTTAAGTTAGGCTATCCTCTTTCTAAAGAAAGTGACATTGGTTTCAATCTTTTTTCGGCCCCAAAGAGTCGCCATAAGCTATGAGCTACCTTTGTACTGTTTAACAGCAATATAGCGTTCTCGATGTTTAATTACTTTTTTTAAATTCGCAATTTTATCCTTAATGGAACTAATTTTGGCGGGAAGAAAATTGGTGGATTTGGCGGATCTGGCCAAAATCCGCCAAATTAAGTTCCCGCCAAATTTTTTTTTTCCGCCTTCCGCCAAATTAGACTTTTTGAAAATATGATGTTTTTAAGCCATTTTAAGGTTAAATCTTTCACCAACCGCCAAATTAAATTCCCGCCAAATTTAGTTTTTTTGTCCATGCGCCAAATTAAATTCCCTCTAAAAAATTTTTTTCGGCCATCCGCCAAATTAAATTCCCGCCAAAATTAGTTCTTTAAAGGTAACTATTAGAGTCACAACTTATTTACCATTGTGTTTTACCAAGCAACGGAAGAATGGTTTGTGATATCTCGTGATATCTCGTCTCGAGAATGATAGGATTTTTTTTGTCTACTAAATTATTGATTGTTGTTTTTGTATCCTTGAATTCACTGTGTGAAAAACCAAAATCTTAGCATCCACGTTTTTTTTTATAAGGATACCTTTAAGTCAAATTTATTTTTGGAAATTATTCCTAAATGCATCTAAAATCATTCTCAAGCTGATTCAGCTTGCCTAATTTTCTTTTCTTAAATTAAATGGTTTTTATATTTCTCTTTTGGCGCGTTTTTCAGACTTGATGATGATAAGAAGTTAAGAATATGTTTAGAATATTCATCACGAAACAAAAAAAAATAATACCATTCCTATAAAATAAGTGTTTAATTACTACCAACGAATTATACTTCTCTTCCTTATGCCAAGTTTCGAAATGTAACCAAAAATATGTAAATGAGAATCCTAAGAGCAAGGAACTTTATCTGACTAAGACTAAGCAATGGAAGTTGATTTTTTAATTCTCCGCTTTGAAGTCTTTTTAGGACAACGCCCATTTCCCCTTGAAATATTAAATATTTGTTGTTTATTTGAAAGTATATTTCTTTTTTTACTAATCCCCTCTTGAGAAACTGCTGTAGCTTTTTTCAACTAGAAAGGTAGATATGGTCAAAAGAAGGAAAACTTTTTAGCAGAGTACATATTTTTTTTCATATTTTATTTTTAAACCTAAAATTATGTCATTGAATATTGTTACGAAGCGCCTCAAAATATCACAGGTTCCTCAAAACGCTATGCAGCTAAAGCGTATTTTCACTCGAAAAATTAACTCTTCGAAAATTTACCCTGCCGCTTCGCTATGGTGTGGTTACTGAGGTTACCTTTTCTTCCAATACAAAAGGCTCTGAAGATCGGGAAAATTTAAATGTTTGGAACAAAAAAAATTACGGATTTTGGCTTAATCGTAATCACACTGTAAGAGTATCATAATTACCACAAAATATAAGTTTTTACTTCTATGGCTAGCCATCAAAGCACGTTTACCTTTCCGATGTTTATTAGGCCCGCTTCTTTTACGTGGGCGTGGGCGTGGGCGGCCGCAAAACCGCCATTTGAATATGAGATAATAGACTCGGAGTAGATTAATCCTAACATCATGTTTCTTTTCTGTTTTTTTTTATAGTTCTTGATCTTCAACTACGAGCGATAGCTAAGCAGCCGAGCACCAAACAAATGGTAAGATTTATAGCTGGCTTGAATAAAAAATACAAGAGTAAAATACAACATAAAAAATAAAACAGTAAAGTTGCAGCATACAAACAACTGTACATAACTTGCACAGCGAAAAAAAAAAAATTCAAAGAACAACAGAATATGCGGACGCGATTTGCTGTTCCCGTTTGCCCGCTCTTGAATAAAGATTTTTGAGAATCCTAGACAGATTTTTATCGCAAATAATTCGCTTTCAATTCAAGAGGGTCTAAAAATTATAAGAATAACAAAAAACGCATAATTTATCTACAGTATTTATAACAATTCATACTCTGAATATTACTCACAAATTTAAATAAAAGTCTGCACATTTAAAAAATATAATTTTCGTGTTTTGTTGAGAACAGAGTATATATATACGGAACATATACGGAACAGATTTTTGATCAAGACAATAAAGGAAGATAGATTAGAGAGAAAAGTTTTTTTTCAAAAAGACTTAATTGGCTCTACACGCGACTTTCCCCTTTTTTTTAGTCAGCTGGCTTCTTATTTCTATACTCTTGATTCTCCAAAGCCTCCAAATGTTCTTAACTAACAATATGTTCTTAATTTTTGACCTCGAAGCCTATGTTCTTATATATTTTGTTCTTATAAAAAACAAAGTGTAGCAGTCATGCTTAATGTAAGCAGTTTAAAAACAGAGGGATGCGAGGGAGGGAGCATGTCTTTAGATCTGATTCTTACTTGTTTCAGTTGTTTGAAGTAAAAATGCCTTGCCAAAGCATGCTGTTGAACACTGTTCAGCCTTGGGAAATCTTTGTCTGTTTGTTATATTAAGAATGCAACAATTTTTGCCAAATTTATAATATTTCTACTCTTAAATCTTGATGGTCTCCAAAGCAAAATAATGAGAACTAAATTGAACAGGGCTTACAGTTGAAGATAGGCCATTGGCACCTACCGTAGCGGCGAGTTAAAGAAAATTACTTATAATTACTAGTTTAGGTTCTAATTTTATTATTTTGATTATTAGTGTTATTACTCAAGATTTTCAATTTCCAAAATGCTGAAAAAAAGAGCATTACAGTAGATGGCCCCCAGAATGTAGGTTAAATTTCAAATATAAATAAATTTCTGATAAATTGACTTTCCTTTAACTCTATGTTTTTATTGGAATCTTTGTCCTTTAGAAATTCTTTCCCAACTGTTTATTTTGCTCGAAAGTAAAAAGTTGTAGTTTCCTAGCAATTTGAACATACATGCCACTTTTGATTTCATGAATCCGCATTGCCTACGTAAAGATTTTGGATAATTTTTATTACCTGCCATGTAAATTCTTCAATCAGTATTACGCTTTTAAGCGAAACCTACATTCTGGGGCCACCAGAATCTACTGTATACTATTTTCATAAAACTCTCTATGAAGCACTAAACTACAGTTTAGCCGAGTTTAGCAATGAAAAATCAAAATAACTGCCTGTATAGAGAGGAGTTTAGGGGAAAGAGAATTAAAAAACTTTTAAATTTAACCAAAGCAACAGCTTGGACGAACAGATCAAAAAAAGAAAGTCGTATTTCGAAAGTCAAATTTCGAAATTTCTAATTCTAGAAAAAAAGAAAGTATTGGTCAGTGTATTTTTCTTACCTAACCAACTTTTCCTCTATTCGACGACTTTCTAAAGTGTTTCTAAAGTCTGTTGCAAAATATGTTGTTATACATTTTCATTCATAACTTTAGGATGCCACCAAGGAGCAATAATAATAAATTTGGTACCATTTCTTTAGATACTGAAAAACGCTAAATTTTTGTATAAAAAAATCTAAAAGAATTCGCGAGCGCATTCTTGACTTTCCATCCGAAAATTTGAAGCTTTTTATAGAAGACAGCTAGCAGAAGGCTGATTTTTTACGTAAAAGCGAGTTTATCAATTCCTCAAGAAGTCTACAAAGTTTGAATAATTTGAATAAATCGAAACGAATTGATATTGAAATTAAGCTCTGACGAATGGGGTATGGTAGAGACCCTTTGTTTTTGTTATGTTTTCAAAAATATTTTTTTATCGTACTTGTTTTTGAAAAAGATTTTATTGTACTAGTACTCGTAAAATACTCTTTTGTGCCTAATTGTAGGGGGGTCTAATAAGCGGGAGGGGTGGGTCAATAAAATGGGGGTGTCTTAAAAAAGTGATATTGGGGTGATTTTCCTAAAAAGCCCTAGGAAAATAAAGGTTTGTGCACTTTTTCAGAAAATTACCATAAAATGGGGGGTCATAATTAAGTGATATTGGGGTTTAAATTTTCAAAAATTGCAATTTGACCCCTCCCTACAATTAGGCACAAAAGAGTACTGCTAGCGAAAGTCAAGACACTTTTTCCTGTTTTCATACCGTGTCATAGTGTCATCATTTTTTCTTAATCGTACCGGGTGACTCAAAAAAAAACTTCACACGTTTGGCGACTTCTTGGGGCCCAAAATAATCTTGATTGAAACCAAAGTCACTTTTTTTAGAAAGAGGGAATCTAACTTAAATTTTTAGGTATAACTTTTTAAGTTTGGCCCAGTAGTTAAAAAGTTATGAACTTGCAAAGTTAAAATTCATTTTTCGAAAAGTGCAAAAAAATGCAAAAAGGGGTATTAAATTTTCGCAATTAATTCATAAAATGGCAAGTATTTTAACTCTTTTGGGAGTCGTTATGAGACTTAATCATTGGTAAGAAAGTTTTAAAAAACAATATTTTTGGAATGTCAAAATAGTAAGAAGATGAAGAAATACGAAAATTTTAAATTAAAAAGGTCAAAAAAAATTTAAAATTTAAGTTAGACCTTCCTCTATCACTCGAAAGAAAATTTAGGTTTATTGCATAATGTTTAGGGCTCAAATACGCCGTCAAACGTGCGAAGCCTTTCTTAAGTCACCCGGTATAGAGGAAGGGCTTAAAAACTTATTTTTTGGTATTAGTCTCCGGAGCGATATCTGGACTAGTTTTTCACTTCTGGCTCGTTTCTTGTTTTGGCTATATCTCGACCAAAACAACCGGTACGAGTCTGAAATTCGGTAAAATAATACTTTGAATTTGCTTCATTGGTTATAAAATACTGATTCATTTTTCAGGCATCACCTATTATTACTTTTATCTGAGATACCCGGTATGTTGTTTTTTATTTCTATCTTTTCATCAGATTGTACGCAGTATCGAAGAACCTGATAAGAAGCCTAAAGAAATTGATAGTTGGATATCAAGCATCGCCGACCTTCATAGTCAGAAGCCACCTCAGAGCGTGCATTACACAAAAACAATGCCCGACATTGAGTCTCTGATGCAAGAGTGGCCGCCCGAATTTGAAGAGCTTTTGAAGCGCACTAATTTACCGTCGGCCGAGTTGGATTGCGATTTGTCAGAATACGTTGACGTTATTTGTTGTAAGAGCCCCATTTTTGTTTTTGTTTTATTCGTGTTATCCCATTACGTAATCTTTTATACGGAAACATCCTGAAAAGTCGGTTGCTCAACACTAGTTTTGTTTCTTTTAAACAATAAAACTAGTGACGCTCGACTTTTGGAGATGGAAAATAACGTAATCGATATCGCGAATAGATATTTTCATAAATTACGTCACGAACAACGACTGCCTCGTTTTCATACAATCACCAAGGGGATTATGTCTCACGAAACTCAAAAATGACACATCTATCAATGGAGTCAAGTTTTGATAAGCTCCCCTGGAATTCGGTTACCATAGCGCTCAATTCAAAACGAGGCATGCGTTGTTCGTGACGTAATTTATGAAAAGATGCGCTCGAGATGTTTTCCATCCAAGGAATATGGATGAGCATGTTTTATGTCACCGAACTTTCCTAATGTGAGCACATGACATTTGTCAGGGTGAAGCTGTAAGAGCCAATCTTTTGACCATTGTACAAGTATGTCTAATCTCTTTGGATGGAGAGAGAGTCATCGATAGAGTTAACCTCTTTGAAGATTTTGGTATCATCAGCAAAAAGAAGTATAGATGAGATTACACTTTCTGGGAGATCATTGAGATCACATATACTCTTGCAACACTTTTCTAGGTAGTACAGCAATCGCGTAACAGTTGAACGGTTAATGATGAAGCCATTTTGCTTGTTTGATAAAAGATTTAGATCAATAAGGTATTTCATAATGTCTTTTCTCAATATCGATTCCATCAACTTGCAAATCACTGACGTTAAACCCACCGGCCGATAATTGAGCGCCAGGTTTTGGGCTCCCTTGCTCTTATAAATTGGCGTAACATGTGCCAGTTTCCAATCTTTGGGCAGGTTACCTTCGGCTAATGTCTTATTCATCAATACAGCGATGGTTTGGAGAGGTAATCGGATAATTCGATAAGCATTTTTGGATGCAATTCACCCGGGCCAAAAGATTTATTTGGGCCGAGCTCTTTTATTTGTTTCTCTATTCTTTATTTTGTTATAATAATGTCTCCTATTTGAGTTTCAGTTATCTGGTGAAAAGCGGGAAGTTCGCCAGTAGGTTCGTTAGTAAATACGCTGAAGAATTGTTTTTGAAGAATATTTGCCTTTTTGTTATCTTCTTGTTTCAATGACAATTTGTCTGTGGGTGATTGCAGCAACGAGGAAACTGTACTGGAAGACTTCATCTTACTCCGGACTATTTTTGGTTTATTCTTTGAGTTGCCACAAATCCTTTGTACGCAGGTCCTGTGGGCTTGCACCATTATTCTATTCACTCTATTCCGTACACGGGTGTAGGCTTCTCGATTGTTCTCTCTTTCCCAAGGGGAAGATTTCATCCACTTTCTATGGAGACGTTTTTTCTCGCTGATTGCATTCCGAAGTTCTTTTCATATAGGTATTTCCCCCTTTTTTCCTTTTTCTTCTAGCTCTGACCACCCATAGCTTTCAAAGGAGCTAAGCGATCTCTCAAGTCGAATACTTTCCTCTTGAAAAATTGCCATTGTTCTTCAGCTGAAGACTTACTTGGAGAATAATTTGGTTTTTGTTTTGTTAACTCGCAACTCTTACCCATACCCCTTACCCCTTTTTTAAATCGAACATGTTTTTTCTTATCCTTATCTCACTAATATATCAGTTATTGGTACGTGGGTTTTGAGTGATCTACTGTCCATTTTCATTTACATTTTCTTCATTTTATTGTAGCCGTTCTCGACATACCGATTTACAAAGATCGCATCCAATCGTTACACGTTTTGTTTACACTCTATTCTGAGTTTAAGAACTCACAGGTAATTTTTTTCAGTTGTTCAATTGGGCTTTTCCAGAAATAGTCCTTATCCTCCTCCCTGTTGAGGATGTAAGATATCCAGGGGGCTCGGAATTTTCCAATATCCATGGGGGGTAAGAATTTGAAGACTAAGGATATCCAGAGCCCGCAGAGGGTAAAAAAATTGAAGACCTAGGATATCCAGAGGGTAAGAATTTGAAGACCAAGGATATCCAGGGGGGTTCATAAGCTGCACGCATCCCCTAAAATAGTTTTTGATATAGGGGATGCGAATCGGACTCTCAAACCAGTTCCGACTTAGC
>JAUJPO010041368.1:0-18207 GCA_032270745.1 Tiaropsis multicirrata
GTAGAAAGATTTATATTTTATCATTATATCATTTACTTATTACAACAGAAAAAAATCCAATTGTTTTCCTACTTATAGTTTTATGGCTTACTTATTAATACCTGTAATAATATAATAAACCCTCGAGGGTGAATATAATAAAGACGAAAATGTACACCTAGTTGATTACTAAATATACTCGTGTCAGTTTCTTGTGTACCTAGAAAAACAAGAAAATAAACTATGGTTTAAACAACAGTCACAAAAATGCCTGTTTTATACGACTTCAATAAAATTAAATGAGGGCAAATTTGATACCTCTTTTTATTTATTAGTAATTATAAATTTAACAATTTTTATAAAATTTTGCAATTAAAATGTACATAAGATCAATAACGTTTGTTCCACTATAATTTATTGTCAAATATTAAAAGTTATTTCTCTATGTTGTCCATTTTTTGTTTTGAATTAGAACGTTTGATGAATTCGTCATCATTTCAGATTATTTGTCTTATCGAGAGAAAAAAAATAATAATTTGGGGCGTGGTAATGAGAGTTTCTTATTTTTTCGGAATTTCTCATTTTTTCGCTGGCGAACAGAGCTGCGATCGTTTCGCGCGTAACCCCTTTTACGATTAATGCAATATTTGTGTATCATTTCAGTAGATCCGTTTTTAAAAATTCTCGGAATACGTACGACTCGGCGGATCGGATTTTTGAGTTTTTAATATTTCGTCGGATATTTTTTTTTTGAATCGAGATTAGTAGATAAAAGCGATAAGGGAACTACTTGGCTGGTTAGCTCTAACTAATGCCTACGGTATGTGTAGCCCCTAAGGGTAGGTTTTTCCAGGTACACTGTAAGATAAGAAGGCAGGGTAGGAAATTTGAGAAAATTTTGAAATTCTTTGCTAAAATGGTCGAAAAATGCACTTAAGGGTCGGTTTTCGGCAAATTTTGCACTGTAAGGGTCCGAATTTGGAGGTCAAACTTTTGGCCGCACATACCGTCTATTTTTAAATCGAGTGACCCCTCCCCCTGGACCAAAAATAAAACTTTTGAAAAAAAAGAGAAAAAAAACCCCCAGACATTCAACCAAGGAACAAGAAGTGTGCAAAGTTTCACCCAAATTTGACCACTTTTAAGTCTCCAGGCTGTCCAAAGAGGGAACACACACACATAGACATATATTTTTGAACATTTGAAAGTATTGATTTTCTATTTCTTTTCGTGTTCACAACATTTTAATTTCATGTCTTCATGAAGTGAAGTAAAGTAATTGTTTAAAAACGAAGCAAATTTTACTCGTGACCAGGGACCCAGCAGGAACACAACGTTATTCCAACATTGTCTCTGACGTTGAAGCAACGTTGTTTGGACGTTAAAACATTAACGTTCCGTGACTAGGAAAATAAAATAGAAGGAAACAAAAAATGATAAACTTTCCGAACTTTTTGTAAAATTGTGTAATTTATAGACAAAAACATCAATGTAGTATTTATGAATTACAAAAATGATTTTTTGCTTTATATTTTTTAAAAATTGTCAATAATATTACGTATTAGTAGTACAATTTACTGAGGTTTGACCACATAGGTTGAGAGAAGATAGATAAAAAACCTTTGCAAATATATTCTTTGATGAAAAGTTGAAATTTTGCCTTAATTTGCACCGAATAACCTGATATTCAGATGGTGATATTTTCTATCGGTACGCTAAAGTTCTAGACACGAATTCAAAACAATCACGAATTTTCAAATGAAGTGCCAAAAGGAGAAAAAATATAATTTTGGGTAGAATATGGCGCAATTCAAAAAGTTGTATCACTAGACACTGCGTAATTCATCGGATGGTTATTTTCATCGCATCTTTTAACGGACCGATAGAAAATTCACTATTCACTGAATTCGCTGAATATCAGGTTAGCACTGTATGGTATCATTGCCAGAAGATTAGCTTTATAAAGAGGTCAGCCTCGTTCCCAGGGTAGCCTCTGCGCTATTTATTGAGCCATATAAAAAATGTCAAAAGAACCCAAAGAACCCTGGGAACAAAGTTGTAAAGAAACTTGATGACTATTACTCGTTTACAGTAAAAAAAAGAAAAGACAAGAAATCAAGCTAAAATCTCTCTGAAAAAGAATTTTATATATTCATGATATCCCCAATTCGAAATCTTTTAAGCGGAAACAATACCCCCAGCATGACGTTGTTCTAACGTCCAAACAACTTTGTTTCAATGTCAAAACGTTATTTGGACGTTGAAACAGCCTGCCTGCTGGGACTAAAAGGCCGGTGTTTGCCACTATTTTGGAATTTTTAACAATATACAGTAGCTAGAGTTAGTGGCACGCATCCGGCTTTTCGAGATGTCATTGCGGATATCATTTAAAAAAAAACTTTTCTATTAATTTGCAAACTGAACAAACAAAATTTGAATTAAAAATAATAAAAATAACTATTCAACGTAAAAACAAAAATTAACAAAAAAATATTTCATGATAAAAAAAAATAATTATTAAAAAAAAAACCTAAATAAATTTTCATAATAACTCAAATTTTAGAACGCGGTTCTTTGGTTTTCAAAATAAATCCTTTCTTTTAGTATAATTATAATAAATTCAACTACTATATATTTTCATAAATAAAAACAATTTTTGTATAAGACTTTGATGATCTCATCCAACATTGCTGAAGCGCATTACTTTCCGAGGAACTTTTGCATGCTGAAAACAATATAAGAAACAATTATCTTTAAAAACCATTTAAACACGCAAAAACAATTTAAAAACTACCTTGACCTCCAAAAGTTTTAGCGGGATAAAGATTATCCGCAAAAAATTCTTCTATTGTTTAATAGACCCTTTCATAAATTACTTCACGAGCAACGAAGGCCTCGTTTTCATGAAATTACCAAGGTTAATAATCATGCCTCACAAGACTCAAAATTACACATCTATCAATGGAGTCAAGTTTTGATAAGCTCCCTTGAAATTCGGTTACCATAGCGTTCAATTCAAAAAAAGGCAGTCGTTGCTTGTGACGTAATTCATGACAAGGTCTACCTTATCGGACAAAGCAATGTCGGACTAATTTTTTGTCGGAATAAATTATTCGTCGGACATAATTTTCGTCACCCACAAATATATTCGTCACTTTCGTCCAAAAAAACGCAAATTCTAGCCTAAAAAACTTTTTTTTTGACTTTTTTTTTCGTCGGACAAAATTATTCCTCAGACAAAATTTCCGTCACTTCTGTCCGACATTTTTTTGTCCGATAAGGTATTATCTGTGATACAATGACGAAAGTATCGAATGAAAAAAGTACGGGTACAACAGCAGCCTTCGTGTGCCAAATCTCATCGGTTTACAAGTGAAAGTCGAGAAATAATTTCTTCAAAGACTTAGAGCTCCCCTTTCTTCGCTGACTCGCCGTACCACTTATAAAGTGCGTGCTTCGTGCCTGAGCAATCGTGCAAGTTTTGGATACAAACTAAAGATATTTTACCTGGGGGGGGGGGGCAATTAGGGTACAGGGATGTGTGATGTATGTGGTACTCTATTAAGAATCGTGACTTACTGGTAGAGTACAAATTACAAAATTAGAAAATGAGTCCCTCGTTCCTGAAGTTAGTCTAGGAGAATTAGGGTTGGTCCTTAAAACTTTCTGATTTAACAAAACAAAATCCATGCATGTGGACGAAAATTTCAGGTCCCATTAAAAATCACTTAAATTCGCCTGAAATAAGTTTGTTTATCTGTGTTTGTTGTTTCGAAATTTCAATCAATTTAAATGTTAAATTCGGTTGATAATATAGTCAAAAGTTTATTTCGAATTCCCAGGGGCCAAGTCGGACAGGACCGAAGGTTTTGTTCAAACTGTACGAGTTTTATAATTATATGAGTTCGAATCACAGGAGTTAAGCTGTAAATGTAAGAAGAACCAATATTTTTTGGAGACAAAAAGGAATCGTTAAAAAAAAAAATGAAAACATATTATAACTTACAGCGTTCTAACACCAGAATTCTTCTTTTGTGGGTCGTTAACATTGGCAGGTGCAGATTGTGTCGCCTTCAAAAAGTTGGGTCCGCTGAAAACAAAAATTTAAATTACAATCAACCAAGAAAATAATGGTAGTAATCAGAGGCGGATACAGAACGTACTGAGAATATGCAAATATAACTCATCTGTCAAATTGAGACCATGTCGTTCTTTAGTACTCAAAGTCTCTAAAATTTGCTTGAATAAAAGAGACTAATTTTTGTCTCGATGCTTCGGTCTCCAAACTCGTTTAAGAGACTTTACTACGGAAAACTTCAATGGGTTCAGTTTGGCAGCTCCATACCCTCGCAAATAATGGGCAAAAGCCTTTTTGTGTTTCAATTTTAGAAATGTCTTTGACTACATATTAAATATTTTTTGCAGTGTTACTACTATAGTAATCTGTAAAAAATATATCTTCTTTTCGTCATATAGTTCTTTAAAATTGACCAATACCAATAAGATCAGGTATAAAAAACAAAACATAATTTAAACTCGTACAGTATACGTCTTTAAAATTTTTTGGTCAACTCAAGACAAATAAAGTTAGTTTCATAAACTATAACGCTGTCAAGTCTTTGTGTGAATTTTTTGCTTTGAAGGCTATTTGAAAGTTAACACTCTCCTTCAGAATATTCCTTTTTTGAGAACCTTCTGTATCCGCCACTGGTAAGCCCTTTTTTACACCCCCCGCCCCCGCCCCTTTATTATCAATTGAACGTTGAAAGGACGTTGTGCAAAACTTACCCTTCCTTATAGAGTTCGAGCTCTTCTTCTAGAGCCATCATCTTGATTTTATATGTGTTTCTCTCCTCTAACAAGCTCTGCATCTCTTTCAATGTATATCTAGGCCTGTCTGGGTCTTTTTTGACGGGCAGCTCTGAAGGCGGTTGGGCGTCGATGGGCGTTTCGTTTGTTTCGTCGCTGGTGAGACAAATAGATGTTGTTAAAACTGCGAAACTTGAATCTGCGGTGTTCTGATCTTGTTCGCTGTAATTTGAATCTTCCATTCGTAGCTCGTCTAACAGGGAAGCGGTAGATGTGTTCAGGTCACCGCCGTCACCTTTTTCGTTGTTTATCGATTCACTCGATGTTCTCGATTCGTTTGACATTACACTGGAATCGGATCGCAAACGCTCGTTGATGTCACCGAGTCTAGTGACTTGTTCTTGAAGCTAAAAAAATCAATTGTTAGTTAGAATACAATAAGGAAGTTAAACTGGTTGGTTGTGAATTACTAGCGAGGTTAAGTATACGAGATAAATCAAAACGACGAACTGATTTATATAGCCTATGCTCTTTAATAAGAGTGTGCATTTCTACAGGCTAGTCCGGGTACCAAGGTAGAATTGCAACCTGCGAATAAATATCTCTTCTTTGTTCTAGAACGGAAATTCATGAAAATCGTTCTAGAATAAAAGTGAAATTTATGTCTACCTTGACACACGGACTAGCCTGTAGAAATGTCCACTGTTTGGTCTTGTTTAGCCTAAGCAAAAGATACCACAAACTTAAGTAACTGAGACAATACCCCTCCAAATTTTCTGCTTTCAATCTTTTACTCATTTATTCCAAATTTTATTAAAAAAAGACATGAACAACACCAGGTTAAGTGGCCAGATAAAAACAAACTAGAAAACGAAGAAAAAGCGTGTATGAAAGATTAAACAGACGTAAGGCGTAAGAGAGCTTACGGCGTCGATTTCATTACGTTGCGAGTGTAATTGATGATTATGACTACGTATGGTGTCACGTTGATCGTCTATCGTTGTTTTCATACGCACCATAACTTCAATGTCACCTGGTAAGGCTGTGTGTAATGAACAAAAATATAAGTTTTTGAACCAAAATTCAAAATATTTTGGATTTAATTTCGCGAGTGAGATTTTCGCGAAAAGGGCTAAAGTAAAAAATTGCGGAATTTAATCTCGCGGAAATTAGTCCGATCTTTAAAGTAGGTAAAAGATAAAGTTGTGTCTATGAGACAATGGGTCATGTGAATGTCAACAAGTTTTTGTTGAGACAATACTTTTTTCATGAGAATGATCATTTATATGAAGAAGAATGGGTTTAAAATGGATGTTCACAAACAAACGGTATCGGAAGGTGCTGATATACAAATGAATGTATAAGTGCTCGTACAAACTCATCATATATCCAGTACGCAATCTTTTATACGGAAACACCCCAAAAATGCAGGTGTTCGAGTTTTTAACAATGAAACTAGTGGCATACATCCGGCTTTGTGGGGTGTTTCCGTAGAAAAGATTACATAATGGATTTGGTGATTTGAGTTAACTTGATGTAGTCATGTATATTTGTCACTGTCAATGAGCTATTAAAGGTCAGTCTTTCAAAAAAGGTTAAGAAGAGTCAGTGTAGTTTAAAGTTAGTGATGATCCCCAGCAGGCACATACAACGTTATTTCAACGTCCAAACAAAGTTCCGTGCCTGCTGGCTACGTGCGTTTCAAATGCAAATTACAATATTGTGCATATATAATATAAAAATAATCCCTAAAGAGACGTGCAAATTCAAACAAGCTTGCATGCTAACCCAGTAGACATAGAACGTCGACCCAGCATTAGTCTAGGTCCAAATAACGTTTGAGCGTCAACAACGTTCAATGTCTGCTGGGGATGGAGATGGCGGTGTATGATATTTAAAATTCAAAAAATTTAAACGTGTTTATAAATGATTGCAAAATGATTGGATAAAAATTATAAAATTATAAAACTTCAGCTTTTTTCACGCAAGCAAAGTGATGAACACATTACATAATCGGTTCGGTAATGAAACCCTCCCAGCAGGCAAAGAACGTTATTCCAACATTGTTTCAACGTCCAAATAAAGTTGAAACGTTAAAATAACGTTGTTTGGACGTTAAAATAATGCTTGTGTTTGCTGGGAACTCACACACCAGCCATTGCAACAGCGTAAAATAAACGAGGGTTATAATAAGAAGTAGTTGTTAAGCCATGGGGTTAAACATCATATTCACTTTACTTGCGTGAGAAAGGGGGGTACCTTTGTAAAAAGACAATTTTCCGTTCAAGATGGCATCCATTAACCAAAAGAAGAATTGCCTTTTCTTTTTGCCTTAAAAGATAAAATGATTAACAAGAAACAAAGATACAGTTCAGTCAACTAAACTACTGTTACAGTAAGGAGTGTGGTAAGTTAGGCTATAGCTGAGAGAAAACTAACATCGGACAAGCCACGATAAGTTTCCATATTATAACATTATTATTACATAGTCACAGTGAACAAAAATTGAAGCAAAATTTTCTCCTCAGCCACTTTAAAGTCTGTTGCAAAAAGATTGACAGAAACAATTTCTCCCTTGTAGAAACCAGGACAGTATCATTTATTTAATTTTTGTTTCTTTCGTCCTGGTTTTTACATATTACATGTGAAAATCTTTTCGCAACAGACTTTAAATAGTAAGCGGTTGTTCGTATTTTCCTGTAAAAGCCTTGAATATTTATTATTGATACAAAAAAACTGAAAATTCAAAAATGCGCTAACGCCTTAAAAAGGCAAATGTTATATAAAACGCCTCTATTTTTCTTAAATGAATTAATTAATTAATTAAACTATATATATACCAGAAAATATAATTTACATATATAAACGTTTATGGTTGTCAGGGTTTAAAGTGTGTACGTGCGTATTTATATATATATAACTACGTGCTGTGCATTAATAATAGCTAGGTAAAGTACCCGATATAAATCACCATGACGACGGACGGGTCTATACAGCCTACGCTCTAGATAGCACAAATTTCTACAGGCTACAGACTAGTAAGCAGGGTAGACATAAATATCTCCTTTATTCTAGAACGAAAATGATCACGATTTTCTGATTTTCTAAAACAAGGAAAATATTTATTCTACCTTTGCTACACAGACTAACCTGCAGAAATGTATGCTATATAGAGCATATGATGTAAAGACTCGTTCGTTGGTCGTCGTGATTTATCTTGGGTACTTTACCTAGCTAATATCATAGTCAATTCGTGGTCGCGATTTTCCTCGGGTCCTCGCTATTAGCATGTACCAAATAAAGATCGCATCATCAATAGAGTTTGTTTATGTCCATAGAGGCGATACGGTACAGGCTAGTCCAGTACTGACTAACATTCATTGAAATTTACCACATATAACATCAAAGAAGCAAGAAAAACCATTCCAATAGTCAGAGAGGAATACAAGCATGAGACCTTTTCATACCATAAAGTAACAGCGCTACCAGTATTTTCTTGAATGTTTCATATCAAATCGTGTACTGGAATGTTTTTTGTTTTCTTTATTTCGTGCAATATATTTCGGTGGAAACTAGTTATTTGCATTATGTATACGTCTAAGGTATTTGTATGTGGGGGAAAACTATCAATAAAATAACCATTTTTTACAAAACCTTGTTGAAATCTCCCAAACGAAATAAATATCAAAAATACCATTCAATTATAGTCATTTTGTTAGTAGCTAATGTAGGATAAAGTACTTCATTCGTTAGTAGCAGTAGTAGTATTGTCATTTTTAATAACATCATTGTTTGTAATTTTGTCACTTTCCCAAATTAAAACATTTACATTACATCAAAGTTTGCGCTATCTGGTAACTGGGCAGAAAGAAGAGACCAAATACTTGGCATAAAATCCGGCGGCGTCCCGTTATAAAAAGTGAAGGAGACGGAAATAAGCAGGGAGATGGAGAACGAGAGTATCCCATAAAAGGTAAAAGAATACGTTTTAATACCGCTTTTGCTCTTCTTCTCCCTCGTTGATTTTTCTGATGATGATAAGTCTTCGTCGCTGTGTTTTTCGAGCTCTTCCATTAGACTGTCGTTTTCATGTTCCAAACGTTTCAGCTTCTGTTCCATGTCTTTTTTATCCTTAGTGACCAGGCCCTCCAAGAAAGCAAGTTTCTATAATAAAAAAACCGAAATCAAGAAAAATTGTTAACTCTCATAGCCTAGCATCCAGACTCGTGACTAGAATTATAAAGTAAGGAAAACGACGTATTGAATTAAAAATTTATTGACTACAAGAATATACAAACTCCTCCCGCTGATACATTTTGCCCTGTCGAATAAGATTACGTTACGTCATAAACGACTCAAGTCTACAAGCTTTTCAGCTACGCGACAATCGTAACGAATTAGGTTCATGCATCATACCCAACTATATAAGATGAGAAGGAAACCTTCAAAATCCATCTATGCTGAAAATCTTTCTTTTTTTTTCTTCTTTTTAGTTCAACTACACAGTAATTGTTTTCTTTTGGAAAAAGTTTTGTCCAAGTCAGTCATTCCTAGAAACTTGCAAACTTTATAAACAACCTTTAGCTTAAACTTGCACGCTGAGTAAGCGAGCATCAAGCACAATAGAAGAGGTCTATCACTATCAGGGTGGTCACACTCTTTCTCTTTAAAAATGAAAGAAATCCATCCTTTTTTAGCAATAACACAATCTTTTTCCAGCTTTTTAAGGCTGAAAAAGATGCATTTTTTCAGCCCCAGTTCTACAACATATATACTGTTTTCCAAAAGGGGTTAATGAAATTATTAGTTGGTTGGGCAACGGAGAAGAAATTTGGTATTTTCAGGGCAAAAATTGTAATTTAAAGGTACAATCTTCATGGGTTTCTATTTGTTTGGAGGATCATATGGAGGATCCATCATGGTTGGATCCGAGAAGAATATTTTTCAAAATCTATACTCGCAAATTCCCTATCAGAGCTATAAAAAATCTTTGATTGAAAAAAATGTTTTTCCGGCTTTTCCAACCCTACTAGCCCTAAAAATATATTCTTTTTTCAGCCTTTCCAGCCCTATTTCTGAAAATAAATATTATTTCTAGCTTTTCCAGTTTTTCCAGCCTCCGTTTAAATGTTTTATAAGGAATTTAATTATCAAGAAAGGGATGACCCTACCGAGGCACCGCACAGTCCGGTAATACTTTGTAAGAAATCAGTGTCCTTGAAATCATGTGTACACAAAATAAAAAATCCGATTTTATTTTCAATTAATACAATGCAAAAATATTAAAGTACTCCATTGCTTTCTTCTATCTAACTGGAACAACTAATTAGAACTGTAATAACAGATATAATATGGCAAGAACCAACGTTCACAAACTAATCGTTTAAGTTCTTGACATGTAAATCTCTTAAAACTTCACCAAGGTTTTTCAAAAGACTTTCAACGATCTCAAATACACTCCGTCTTTTCTCAGAAACAGTGACTTGACGGGAAAAATGTCTTGTTTCATTTGTTTGATTATCTTATCAATCCATTCTACCACTTTTTCATGCTTCTCGTTTACCTCGCGTGTTTTTTTGAGCCACAGGTCCTAATTTTTAAAAGTAGCCACAAGTGCAACCAATCTTAAGGTAATTCATGTACCAATCATCCATGATGAGTACATATAGATCTTTAACATACGCTAAGAATCCATGCTCACGTACCGTCAAAGTATGAATTTATCTTCTTGAGTCATAAAAGGGTTCTCTTAGTTTGCCTGCGTACTTATGCGGTATCATCTCGCTATTCTGTTGAACTCGCTCTATCTAATCCACCATTTGGTATACTATTCGTATAATTGAAATATAATTCAGCAAGGTATGCGTTCACTGCACTGTTATCCTCTTCAAGACTGTCTTTAACAGTCACCGAAACTTCTGAACATCGATCTCCCGAATTTCCCGAGTGAAGGCAATCTTTATATATTGATTTTGTTCAACTCCTTTCTCTCCACAAGTAAACATAAGTTTTGTTTTGGCACAAAAAAGTTTGGCAAGCGTTCTTCAGCAATTGACTTCTCTAGATGATTCCAGACCTCGTTGTAAAAACTCTTGAACCTTCAATGCGTCATTCGAAAGATGGTCTTCTTTAAAAGACGATGCGACAACCATCAGCGAAGTTTTCAAAAGTATGATGGTATTTCTTCGGCGTTTTTTAAAGAATGTTTCAAACGTAGAAATGCTTTTCGTTGGTAAGATGGTATACGGAGCAACTTCTCCAATTCAACCAACGAAAAGGAAATTCTCCACTCCAGTATAGCAAGTGGGCTACCATCAGAGAAACTCTTTGCGATTAGAAACAAAGAAACGTACCTCTTCAAGTTGACGTTGTATCGCTTTATCTCTGTTAGCGTGTATCAGGAATTTTTCACGCTCAATCATCAGACCAGCCAGCTTCTCTTGGTCTTCCTGGTGGCGTTCGGCTAACGTCTCCAACTGCTCCAAAACATAGACAATCTTTGGCATAATGTCTTAATAGAGAGGGAAAAACAATTTGCTTGACTTGTTTGTGATTTGTACTTTAATCAAATTTCTGCGAGATTAAATACACCCTTGTGTCTGTGACCCACTGAGATCTGCCCAACTGGTCACTCCAATGAAAAAGTCGCCCGAAAAAGACCCGTTTTTCGCCCCCAATTGAGAAAATTGAGGCCTAAATTAGTGCACGGATTATCTGATATTCTAATGGAGGTTTGAAGGCCGCCCACGCTAAAGCTCTGAAGGAGCGGGCCAAACTAGGCATCGGAGAGGAATGGAAGTCGTCCTTTGATGTTGCCGCTCTTTTGTTAATACAGCGCGTGATTGGTTAGGTTGGCACTCATATAAATGCTGGAATCCAGACCTCTTACAGCACAATTTGAAAGCGCGGTCAATATACGTTTCCTTCCAGATGTTGAAAGTGCACGGAGGACTAAATTAGTGTACGGAGGACGAACGAGCCAAGGAGCAAACGCGTTAAATTAAATGAATACAGAGAGACATACCCTCGATGGCTTCTTTGCCATACTCTTGGACGATTTGTTCAATATCTTTACCAATGGATGCTGCATGCTCATAAACATCCGATACCGTAAAAATCTCCTTCTCCATGGCAACCAAACTATGAGCTCATCCGTAATCGAGGCAACAAACAATCAAAGTCCCACATTAAACCAAAACATCAGTTATTTAGGTTCAATATAGTGGTTCAATAGATATCAAAGTTTTTTGAACACCATTATTTCTTCTTGTTATTTTCTAGTTTATTTATTTTATTTTATTATTGTTCTTAGTATTTTACGTCTAAAGATAAAAGCAAAATACACAAACCATATGAACTGTTAGGTTGAAAAAAAAAAATCCTTTCTTTAAAAAATTGGATATATTTTACCCAGAAAAGATTCATCCATCATCCCTTAGATACAACAAGAGCAAAATATTTTTTTTTTGATCAATGAGACAGTTTTGTGCGAGCATTCAACAAGAAAGAAATGGGCGTACAGACAGACGTGTATGTAAAATGCGTAAAAAATCGAAACAAAGTTGTGGCCAAGATAAAAATCAATAATTTGTATGATATATTTTTTCTTTACAAATCATGACCTTTGCACAATCTCCGCCAGTTATAAAACTAAAACTTGATTTTATCCGATGGGACTGGGTAAGAGAAAGCACAGTAAATACAATAGAGCTACATCAAGCAAATCACGTCTATACGCGAAATTTTCACGTGATTGTTACAAAATTGGAAATAAAATCGTTCTCTTAGTCTGAACTCATACAATTTTTACACATTTCACAAGAAAGTTTTCTTACAACGTTTTGCTTTTAGCAAGATTGTCTTCGAGATCAATATTTAATCTTGTATCGTATTCCGTTATTTCAGTCCTTTTACTTCATCCCCAAAAGATCTGTGCAAGTTACATTATCCTTCCTATGGAAACATTTCAAAAAGCTTGCCACTAGTTTAATTGTTCAAATTCAAAATTGGCGAATTAATCCAGACAGAAGATACCAAAAGAAATATTATTAAAATATGCATAATATATATCTAATATAATTTCTATGTGTATGTTTAGATCGTAAAGAAAAAATTTAATTAACTTCTAAATAAAATGTTATATATTTTAATATTATCCCAGATCATGTTTTATGTTTTTTTTCTATAACTTGTAATACAATTTCTAATTTCTATAAAAATGTACAAAGATAAAAATCCTTAATTTTAAAATACTATAATAATAATAATTTATAGTTTTACTTTTCAATTTAAAATCGTATATTATGGTAAAAAGTTCTTATAAAAAAAGAATAAGGAGACATCTTATAGAAGACATAATCTTATAAAAACAAAAGTAAACAGTTTGCATAAAACAAATTAATATTTAAATTACAATGTAGGGTTTAAAAGCATACCACATACCAAGTTTTTTTTACTGCATCGCAACAAATGTATATAATTTTCTATCCGAATCAGATCCTTTGAAATTGAGCTACTGTCAGAGGCGGAAACAGAGAAGGTACTCAGAGATTTTCCAGGTTTTCCAGGTTTTCCAAGGTCACCAGGCTACACCTACTATGGATAAGGAATTCTTACCAAAATGACACTAGAAAAGGATGGATTTTTACTCAATATGAGTTATTATATGAGAGTTTTTCAGAACTAGTTCTTCACACGTTAGAAGGTTAGAATGCGGTCGTCTTAACCATAGTGAATTTAAATACCGTATTACTTCGAATAAACGCCTACCCCCCCCTTAAGAAAATATTACGCCCCCTCGAAGGAGCGCCCCTCCTTTTTTCGAAGTAATACGGTATGCAAGGTTCTGTCATTTACAGAGCAGGAATGATATCCACTCCGTCATCAGTTGGACCTCTATCAGTTAAATCCTGGTCATAATATGTTTCACCATTATAATCATTCATCTCGTCATACTCGTCAAACTTGTTGCTGTTGACCATCTGCCTCTTTGTTGAAGTGGTATCCACGTCAACCAAGTTCAACGACGGCATCTTACGGTACCGTTCCCGTATGACGTACGCGATACGTTTGGGTTGGCGGCTACGCGTGAAAAGACCTTTCTTGTTGCCCGCGACTCGCGTTGTTCCTGTCAAAAAATCATTAAAATTGTATGATATAATTGAGTCATCTTCAAATGATCACGAGGAGTATTTTGTCTTTGAGTGTTGACCAATTCAAATACACGTTTTTCTTTTAAAAGCATATGAAAGTACGAGGGGTGGGCCTGTCGATCTGTTTTTTAAAAGGGTTCAATCTGGGTCTCAATAAGCGTTACGACTCAACTATAATTAAACAGAGTTCGTGGTGACTGCTTTTCGGGTAACTTTCCTAATACAATTTCAAAAGGAATATTCTCTCGAGAATAATAAGGAATAAAGAAGAAAAACACACACTCACACACACATACCTTGAGAAGTTGCAAAGTCAGCGAAATTCCATATCATTTCACCGACAAAATAACTTTTCTTGTATTCGTCAAAAAGTGGGAAATAACTTTTGACAGCAGCGACTTGGTAGTCCTCAGTATACATTACCGGTGGATTCTATATAAATAGCATTATTAGATTTTCATTTATTTCAATTAGCGTACACGTTTACACTGAAAATTAAGAACATCTTAAGAACATAGCAAGGCTAAAATTAAGAATTTTTTTCAACTGCAAGGGAGAATTCTTCAGGCTATACAAAGGTGTTGTAACGGTTCTTTCGAGGAAGGAACTATAACTCTTTTATTATAGTTCCTTGTTTCGAGACAATGCATTTTTCTTTGTTATTTGGAAACATATATTCAAGAAAATTAATAAGAACACTTGAGGCTGAAAATTGTTGGAATATTAAGAACATCCAGCCTCAACCAAAATTTTGATGGTCTAATAAGACCCTAAACGTGTATTGTATGGGCTATTTCAACATAGTCATTGCTGAAATTCACTGGTCAGTGTCTTGATTGATATAGCTTTTTGTCAACTTTTTCTTAGGTGTTTAAAGCGACTTTAGTTCACTTATTGATTGACCATGTTACCATGACTTTTTCTTTGGATTGGTTCGTTTTTTAAATCAAATGATTCAAAAGTGAGCAAAACAAATCAATTTGCGTATAAGCAAGTTCAAAATGGAAACAGAAGACATATTATGAAATAGGCATTTGCTTGGAAACAATAGAAAAATAAATAATACTCACCCTAGGGAAAATCTTAGTCTATTCCTAGTCTAAAAGTGAGACCACTCAAGTTTTCCGTAGTAAAGTCTCTTAAACGAGTTTGGAGAACGAATCATGGAGACAAAAAGTTGTCTGGTTTATTCAAGCCATTTTTAGAGGCTTTTGTACTAAAGAACGACGTGGTCTCAAATTGGAAGATGAATTATATGCAAGTATACCTGATATAAGCCTGCCACAGCGTCTGCCCCATATTCAGTCATGATAAGAAGTTTGCCTGTAATTTGGTACCATAGTTTCAACTCACGTTCGAGCTGGTAGGGAATGAGATCCAGATATCCGCTATCGCTGTACCAGGAGTAGTACCGGTTGAAACAGATAACGTCTACATATTTGACCTGTTGATAAGATGACAAAATCATTGTACTCTCAGGTGCCGAATAAACAGGGGGAAGTTTATTAATTTTTCGGACCTTATTAGGAGCTTTTTTAGCCTATTTTTTACCTATTTCAGTGTTCTCAATAGTTGAGATTCCAACCCCCGCTTATTGCCCCCCCCCCCCCGAAATTCTATAGACAAATCCAGCAGTTTTAGATACAAATAAATAAAATGGTCTCCTCCAATTAACCATAAAACCAAGTCAAAATCCTGTCTTATCTAGTATATTTCTCTATCTATGAAAACTAATTTAGGAAAAATGTTTTTCTGATTTCTCTATTAAAGCCATTAAAAACATGAAACCCTAAGTCTGATTCAAAGACTTGTGATAACAACTTAAAAGATGGCCCAGACCCCCAAACAATCTTAAATATAAACAACATTGAAACAGTTTTAACTTAATAAGGAGAGTGATTAAAGAGCTTGAACTTCATTCAACATTATTAACACACGCTTTTTCAATAAGAACACGTTGAAACTTTTTGAACCTTTACGAAAGACCAAAAATTTTAATTTTTATTAGATAAAAATATAGTAAAAAACGAGATATTTTGCAACAAGCCGACAAGAACCATTTTTAGAATTTCAAGTCTTTGGACTAAATCAATATTTTCCTATAAACTTGATTCTTATATAAAAAGTCATCATGAAACCAAGGAAGCAAATTCTCAACAAGGGAATAAAGTTTAACAAACAGAGCTGTTCGTTATTCTTAGAAAAAAAGATAAAACGAAAATATACAGGTTCATCATTTCATACATTTAGTAAAAAGTTCATAAGTAAAAGAAGCTACTTTTTTATTAAGCTTGCAGGCTAGTCACTATCGGCTTCTACTATTTACGAACATTTTACTACTTTAAAGGAAGAAATTTTTTCGAAGAAGAGATTTTCATGGAATTTAATTTTCGCGAGTTTCAAAAAGTAGGAAATTACGCGGAATTAAATCGCGCGATTTATGAGATTTTGTGGTGAATTTGTGGGCTAATTTTGGTCATCCACTGACATTTCTTCTGCCCAAAATTTCTTCCCTTATAAGGTAAAAATGAAAATGAAACAATAATGCTTACCGCTTTGTCATCATACGGACTTATATGAGTAACGAAAGTAACCGGTCTTGATCCATCCAACTCTCGAGTGTATTCGATTATTTCTCTAAAATAAAATGGTAAAAAATAATATGAACCAGACCCAGAATGTATCTTTAACGAGCACATAGCATCCGGTTTGATACATCGTGGTGAAAGGATCGGTCATTTACTTCACTTATAACAAGTCCAGGTTCAAATAGTTTGACGACATTGGGCAAAAATAGTTACAGGGTATGGGCGGGAATTATTAAGGGTATATTATTTGATTCCCATCTAGCATTTAACTCTGTTCGATTAAAACCTGCAGAGGAAGAAGCCAAAATTGGCCATATATGTATAAGAATTGCAAAGCGATTAAGACCCTCCTCGATTCGCAAATTGCGAGCAAAGTATCTTATGATAACAAAGTTGGACAGATTTGGCGGGAATTTAATTTGGTGGATGGAAAAAAAAATTCATTATGGCAAGGATTTAATTTAGCAGATGGCAAATAGATACAATAATTGTTTGGGTCAAGCTGGAAAAAGGCATTTCGCCGCTGGACTAAATACTAAACTACAGAAAAAACCACGACACAAAACAAGTTATTCACCAAGTAGAACCAAACAAGGAACAAAACATTATTTTTCTTGTTAAACACAAAATAAAATTTCTTTCCCTTTTAAAAAGAGAGTATTTCGACGTCATTTTCGTACTAAGCCATTAAAAAATGACAAATTAAATAATTAAGGAAAATTGCAAAACCAGAGAATTAATCATTTGTGGTTTGGTTTCTGGAGAACATCTTGTGATATGAATATTGACGATTTCTTATTATAATGGGAAATGTGAAGGATAAAAGAGTATTGCCAAAACATCAAGAGTTATCATTTAGTACAACCCTATCCAAGAAATACAAATGAGCGAGCTTATACAAACCATGGATGCTTGTAAAATTAATTTGACAACAAAAAAACAGTAACCCTCAACAAGCTAACAGTCAAATTTAATAAAATAAGTTTTAACAACACTATGAGAAAAATAATTAAATTATACAAAAAAAAGTCATCTCTGTAAAACTGCTGTGACATTATGACATTATTTAAATAACGTAAAGCAAAACAAATCAGCTGCCAGTCTGATATTTTAAAACAAATTTTGGAAATCGTTTAAACAATAACAACAAAAACCCTGCTTGCTATGTATGGCTCATATTTCATGCTTACAGCAGGGAAAATACCTCGAAAGCGTTCTCTAAGAACTAACAACAATCTAATGAAGTGTTATAAGAGATCGATTAGAATTTATTTAAGACATGACATTTTTAAGAAGAAAAGACCTGCTATATGTTATTGTCAATTATATTATGATATGAAAGACATTATTAACAAAGGGTTGTTGACATCAACTTTGTCAACCGTTTTAAATGATTAGTACGACATCATCGCTGGAATAAATATTTTTACAAAACCATTTTCAATTTACTCATTAAATACCATCATTACGAACCCGATAAACCTCAGGCAAGTTACGACTTGAGCTAATTTACCGTAAATTTTTCCCACCAATTCCAACCTCTAATCAGCATTCCGATTTTCTTTTAAAAGTAGCAAATTCTCAATATTTTTTTTAAATGCTAGGGCCATAATTTTTTGAATAGCCATTTCCAAGAAAATTGGAAAAAACTGTTTTTGCTGAAAAATTAACAAATCTTA
>JAUJPO010041379.1:0-18202 GCA_032270745.1 Tiaropsis multicirrata
GGTAAGGAACAGAAATCTTAGAAATTTAGAGATCTGAACCATCCAGATTGCAAATCTTTGGACACACAATGTGAGTTGGATCTCTTGTATATGTTGTAGCAGATATAGCTTTCCAATAGTTTCTCCCCTAAGTTGTATATTTTCATCATGATACAACAACTAATATATTTTTCAGGAAAAAATAATTTCAGAAAATGCAGAATTTTTTACTCTATCCGTTTCCAAGTTTTAATGGGAGAAATTATTGTTCGAAGTCTATAAAAATCAAAATTATTTCAAAGAGATTTGTCTAGAACATATTTATAAATGTGGATCATCGAAGGAAAGGAAAAGAAATCAGTCTCAATATGAAATAAAATTCAATTTAAAAACGAATACATATGCTAAATTTAAACATAAAGATTCAAAATACATTAAAAAGGCCCATGACTTTCAATTTATCTTCCGGAACTTCAGATTTTAAAAGAGAGGGGTTGAAATACATAGCAGCAGCTGTGAAAGCAGTACTTAAGGATGGAAAACCACAAAACTATCAAGAAATATGTTCTCAAATACCAATCAGAAAACCTTCAATATTGAAACGCCGTGTTTACGATGTTCTAGCTGTAATGACAGCAATGCATATGCTTAAGAAAGAAAAGAAAGTATATCAATATATTCAAAGAGATGCGGTACATGACATTATGGAAGAGATTCGTGATCTTGAGGCTAGGAAATCTTTCTTGATGAATATGAAGCGTGATTTTTCATCACTCCTGAAATTGAATGAAAAGAGGAATAAAAATCTATTATCAAGATATGCAAGCGATAAATACAATTTACCATTTTTATTAGTAATCTGTGATGCAAACTCAAAAATTAAATGTGAGATTAATAATGATAGAACCTATTTCAAATTCTCCAGTTCAAAGCCGATGCAAAGGCTGGATGATCTACAAGTGTTAAATCAAATGTTTAAAGATCAGGAAAATGAAGTTGAAATGATTGAAAATAGTCCAGATACCGATCAAAAAAATCTAGATATCAAAAAAAGGGGATTCAGTGATTTCTTGATCGATTAAAATTATTGTCGAACATTTTATACTTAAGATATATTTTTCAAATAGTATTCGCATAAATAAATATTCATAAGTTAAATAAACATTTAGTATATCAACTAAAGCTAAAACATAATCTATGATCATCTGATTTCTCGTTTAAAAGCGGAACCGAAGAATCAAAAACATGTTCAGCCTAATAACAAAGCTTATTCTTCATACAAAAGCAACACTACAAGACGAGGGAAAACCATGCGTAGAAATTTGTAACAGTTCAGGATCCAATAACAGCTCAAATTCAAGCTCAAATCAAATGGTACCACAACAACCAGCACCAGTTTGCAATTGTGGATCAGCATCAGGAAATTCAGGATCAAATATAGGATTCAGCGGATTCAATCCATTTACACCAGGAGGAGGCGTACCAGGACAAACAACTTCAGGTTCTTCTGTAGTACCAGGCACAACACCAGTAACACCAGTAGTGCCATCTATGCCACAACCAATCGTAGTGCCAATTCAAGTTCCACCACAACCACAACCACCTACTTACACAACAAGAACAATTACTACAACAACTGAAGAATGCACAAATCAAACAATTGTAAATTGCGAGAATGTTCCAGTTGAAAGAGTTGAGACTGTTCAAGTTCCACCTTCCGATGTTCCATCTCAGCCAATACAACCAGTTCAACCAGTTCAGCCAGTACAACCAGTAATGCCAATGCCAGCACCAATGCCAATGCCTATGCCTATGCCAATGCCAGCACCAATGCCTGTAGCCCCAGTTGGTCCAAATGGATCCAATGGAGGAAATATGACACCATCAACAGTTGTAAATGTTCCAACTAGCGGATCTGGTGCTTCAGATTGTATCAGTAACTGTTTCACTGGTCCTCAAAAGCAATCAAAGCCAGTTGTTATAAATAATTCTCCACAGAATAATCAGTCAAATCAACAAGCTCCAACCTGTGCATGTGCTCCATCCTCTGGTGGCATGAATGGTGGACAGGGTTCTTTCACTCCTGCTCCAGTTCCTTGTGTTCAAGCAAATCAGTCAAATCCATATGCCGATTGTCTTACTGAAGGAGCTATGAATTATACTACAATTGGTAAGATTGCAGTTCCATCTTTAAGTACTGAACCAGTGTCTCACAGTGGTATAAATTGTTCGTGTTAGAAGAAAGTAGAAATAGTGGTCGTAAGTCTATAAATTAAAAGGGCTCTTAACAATTTTTCTGATTAATTCAATTTTTGTATTTTCTATCTCAGTTTTTTAGATTTTCAATACCTTTAATATTCAATATTTTTGAGTTGGAAATTCTGAAAATCAAAAAGAATCAAATTTTCTTTTCGTTTTTCCGTAAAAAATACGTTCCTGTTTCCAAATTTAAGCTTTACATTCATATTCTATTTAGTAGAAAAATTCAAATGATAGAAATCATATTCATGTTATAAAAAGAATGTTAAAATGTTTTATATCAGAAAAATCTATTAGAATGTTATTCAAACTCGAATTACTTGCGTATATAATATGAATTCATAGTGAGAATTATTAAATATAGTCTGAAATACTATTTCAAAATATGTTATATCAAAATATAATTATAGATAAAATTATATATTATATTCTACTTGAATTATAAATTTTGTTAATATCAGCTATTATAAGTATTTATATGTGAAAAATTTTTCAGTATGAATTTTATATAAGATTTTCTTATGACTTCGTGGTTTTAACATTCAAATTTTTTGAAACCTTTGATATTAAAGCCTAATTGTACAATATAGTGCATATTTATACACTATAAAATACAAAATTATTTATTTTTATATATATGTTGAAAATGTAATTTAATTTCTTGTATATGTTCTAAATCAAGCAAGAAAGAATCTAAATATTCAACAGTGAAGTTAAAAATAAACCAGAAAAGAGTGATTACCTTTCCACACTGAGGAATATCAGACAACATTAGTCATAAGAAATCAAATCATAATTTTACAAAACTATAAACAATATTTTTAAAGATAACCTTTTCATGGAAATCTATATTTTACTGATATTTTACAATTATCAATGTCATTTGAGCTTAATCATCATTTTTTGGAGCAAAAAATAGAAGTTTTTAACAGCTCAACTATAACGATATTTTGAAATATTCTGAAACTTTTTTTCACAGTAAGGAATTGGAGTTGATAAATTTATCCGATAAATCATGAAAGTTTTCAAGATAGTTTAACGAAACAATGAAAATAGTAGTTTAATACATGAATTATCTTGAAACATTCTAAGTGTATAATAATAGATCTAATATATTAATAACAAAAATACAAATTGAATTTGACCGATTACATAAAATATTTTGAAATAATCTCTAAGCTTTACCACTTTTCTAGAAATTAATATCCCTCATTTATATATAAAAAGAATCAAAAAATTTTATAAGTCAAAATGAAGACAGATTTATACCAATTTTCGTATTTTATGAAGAGTTTCTTGCTATCTTGATTAATATTCTTGACAAAATTGGTTTCATTCGATCAATTTTTGTCTGTTGAATTACAAATAAACACATAGTTTCACACAACCCAAGAAAGAATTTCAAAATAGAATTATACAACTAAGAAAATGTTAGCAAATATATTTTATATTTTGTCGATAGAATTATTCAGTTCTTTCCGTGAAAGACACGCAAAATATTTTATTTCTCTAAATTGCCCATAAAAATAATTCAAAAAATTTGTACATGCTACAAGGTTTATTAAAAATCAGTATAATTATGGGCTCGGATTTGAAATTAGATATACTTAATATCAATACAGATAATACCACAGGAAAAAACTATTGAATCACAAGTTTGTGAATCTATATGTACGGATCAGGAATATTTCTATTTTCAATTCCTGCTTGTGAATTTTAGTTTAATTTTAATTTAAGTTACAATACATTGGGATATTTTCCATCACAATCCGGATGCTTTTTCACAATGAATTTGTTATAATCGACATTCCAAATGTTAAAACAAACTTTACGAGCTTTAAAAATTTAAGACCAGAATAAGTTAAGAAAATGTATTATAACAATTGTGAATATTAGATTCCGTCACCTTGGGAAAATGAAAAACCGCAATGTTAAATTTCAATAATTTCAAAAAAATCAAATCGCTTGTGAAATTAAATTTTACTAGTTAGTTGCTAGGTTTGGGCATAGCTTGGGAAAATGAAAAACCGCAATGTTAAATATTTATATTTTCAAAGAAATCAAGTCGTTTGTGAAATTAAATTTTACAAGTTAGTTGATAGTTTGGGGTACAGCTTGGGAAAATGAAAAACCGCAATGTTAAATTTCAACAACTTCTAAAAAACAATTTGTTTGTGAAATTAAATTTTACAAGTTATTTGATAGGTTGGGGTACCAGCTTGGAAAAATGAAAAACCGCAATGTTAAATTTCAACAACATCAAAAAAACAATTCGTTTGTGAAATTAAATATTACAAGTTAGTTGATAGGTTGGGGTACCAGCTTGGAAAAATGAAAAACCGCAATGTTAAATTTCAACAACTTCAAAAAACAATTCGTTTGTGAAATTAAATTTTACAAGTTAGTTGATAGGTTGGGGTACCAGCTTGGGAAAATGAAAAACCTCAATGTTAAATTTCAACAATTTCAAAAAAATCAAGTCGATTTTACAAGTTAATAACACCTTATTAGTAGGGTAACAATTTTAAAATAAAAAAGCGTGTAATCTTATAAATTAGCCACCGAGAGTTAAATCCTAAAAAGCGTAAAGCACAAAGTTGGTCATGATAGACATGTTTTATATAAACAGTACCAGGTTTGACAAATTTGAACAGGTCAGTATCTTAAAATAATTTTTTTGTGATAAAAACACAGTCTACGAAAAAACTGTATTGGAAACAGGTAATTTAGAACCGAGGCATTACGTCAAAACTAAAAAAGTTATGAACAACATTAGGACTTGGCGGGAGGTATTCTATCGGGAACCGCAAAAGGCAGCCATCGACAGACATAGAGCCCAGCAGTATTTCTGCCTGCTCAATCAAGATCGACCGTGACCAAACCAACCGAGGGCAAGTGAAGTTAAAAACTTGCTTACGTAACTTGCTGTGAAAGAAAAGCACGGGCGATCCCGACCTCGCACGTGTCTTGTTTTTCGTCACGTTCAGGTGGTTGTTTACAGTTTTAAGTAAACATTGCCTGGATATCCAAGATCCTAATTTAATTAAATTCGGTTATATAAATACTGACTGTTAATATTTCATGAGAATTTTTGTCAATTTGGAATTGTCAATAAGAAACCTGTATCATTTAATAAGTGAATTTCTTCGAACGTGTCCCTTAGAAGTCTTGCAAATACTACAAACAAGGTGTACTAGGAGGCCATCGTTATACAAAAAAAAAATTAAGGTAATACATCATAATTGAACTCAAAACCAGGACGATCCATATCAACAAAAAGCAATAAGTCGTTATTTCCTTGGTAAACAATGACTTTCCGTAAAACGCTATCCATTTTCATTATTTGCTTTTCTCCTGAAGCTGTTAATGTTTTAATTCCATTGACTGTTAAATCATTGAAAGTAAAAATTTTCATACGAGCCAATTTCAAGGACCAATCTTCCTTTTTGGTGAAAATTAATTCCTCGATTTTACCAACATTTCCATTGATTAATAGAACAAAGGTTCCAATCTTTAGATGAGATCTTTGATGGCATAGATAGCAAGATCGGAACGCCTGATAAACTTCTACACCTTCCTTGTTCAGAGAAGTCAAGGCTGTTAGCAGTGCTTCGTCTACAATGTGGGTATTCAAAATACCAGATGATCCAATGAAAAGGATAGCAAAATCAATGCTATGAACTTTTGCGCCATCAAGACTTGATACAAGCTGGAAAATAAAAAAATTGAAGATAGGTTAAGAAACTGAAAAAACAAAATCAATAATCTGCATATTTTATGTCAACACTTTTACAAACTTTTTTTGTATCCGGACTTTGCCCTCTATTTTGGGTGCGTCCGTTAGGAAAAAAGACGTAATGAAACTTACGTATATCATGAATAATCCAAAGAGTTTCTAAACAACAGACCTATTCTCCTAAATCAAAAATCTCACCCTGATATTTTTATATAAGAAAAAGGTACCTTAAGGGAACTAAATTTGGCGGGAATTTAATTGGCGGATGGACGAAAAAACTAAATTTGGTTGGAATTGAATTTGGCGGTTGCTGAAAAATTTAACCTTTAAATGGCGTAAAAACAGCTAAAAAAATAGCAAAAACCACTTTAAAGGGTACACATTTTCAAAAAGTTTAATTTGGCGGGAACTTAAGGTACCTTTTTCTTATATAAGAATATCAGGGTGGGATTTTGAAGTGAAGTATAAAATGTATCAAGCAACAAAGTATAACAAAATATCAACCGAACATCAGCAATAAACAATGTAAATTTATTACAACAACTACATAAGTTTGGTGAATATTGGTTTGAAAAATCCACAAAATTAATTAGCAGGGGCGTCTACCGGGTGGTCCAGAAAAAAGTAAACAAGTTTGAAGCAGAATTGTGGGTAAATGAAAATAGATTTTACAATACTGTAAATCTTTTTTTCAACATGTAGGGAAAAGACGAACTTAAATTTTGGTCTATCATACATTAAATTTGGTTTTAAGTGGGTCAAAAGTTATAAGCAAAAAACAATTTTTCAACTTTCAAAAAAACACATGAAAAATCGTAAAAAACAGTGAACAAAACCTTCTCTTGAGATTCGCTTCAATTAACTTCTAAAACGGTTAAAAAAGCTTCATTCTTGTTAAAACTCTTTGAAACTGAACTGAAAGTTCTTGACAGTTCGCAAAGGGAATTGAAAAAAGAATCCAATTTCAGCAGGCATAATATTCGGTGCTGGGGTGTATGAAAATGTAACCAAAAAGTTGAGGCAACTGAAAGAAATGTTTAGACGTGAATCTGCAAATTTAGATCCTGCCATGAAAAGGCAAGTTTTTAAAGGAATGGTACATCGTGTAAATGGCAATACTTTTTTATGAGTAAAAAAATTATCAAAAACTATTATTTCCTTGCTTAGATATTTCCATTAGTTAACTATTTATCAAGGAAAAGTTTTGTTTACTGTTTTTAGCCATTTTTCGCTCATTTTTGAAAATTGAAAATTTGTTTTTTGTTTATAACTTTTGATCCACTTAACCAAATTTAATGTATAATAGACCAAAATTTTGAAATTTTACATTTTGAAAAAAATATTTATGGTAATTCAACTTTCATTCAACCACAATTCTGCGTCAATCTTGTTACTTTTTTCTGGACCACCCGGTATTAGAGATCAGATCAGAGTATGAGCATAGTCAGTTTAAAATACAATGGTCTGCCGACGCAAGTTCAAAAGGTAAACAAAAAACTTCCAGACCAAGGTTTCTATACTTTTATGGTAAGAGCAAAGCAACTTACACCATTGATCTCATCAAATTTGTATGTAACTCTTTTATTCTTCTGTGTTAACGCCAATATTTCTCGTTTAACTTCCTGCTTTGCGAACGTCGCCTCAATATTCTTATTATTTGTTGGAACTTCTTTGTACCTGAATTGGTTCAAGAGGATTCAAATTAGAGCTAACTAAGTATAACAAATAACATATATTTTAAGGGAATAAATTCATGCAGATTTGGCCCTAATTCGCAGTAATAAATCAATCTATTCTCTCATCAATTAGTAACATTGATACAAAATTATATTTCAAGTTTTTATAGTTTTTATTATAAATCTTGAAAAATTAATACAATTTTTAAAAAACAAAACAAAAATCTCACCGCTTTACTACTCGTTCATTACTGAAACACCAAAAGTTGTCACAATGACCGAATCTCTCCATATCTTCAACCAAATGTAAAGAGTTATGTGCTGTAATAACACACTGTTCCTTTCCCACTTTTTCCTCCAACAGAATAATCCTTCTCCAGCATATCTTTGTCAGCCTCTCTAACTCAACTTTCTTTAACCCTGATCGGTGATGGAAGAGCAGTTCAACGATTCTGGCAGTAAGCCAAACAAAATGATATTCTTCATCACTGACAAAATTGTTATCTGCAAACACTACTTCTGCCACAGGATAGGCAAAAACTTTCCACTCCTCTGCCGTCCATGATTTATATTTGGTTGGGTTCTTTGGACAATGACCATCCAACATTTCTTAAAAACAAAATGAACATGGGCGTGAAGAAGAAAGAAGAAAAATAAACTTCACTTTTAAATATAGATTGATGGAGAGGATGGGTGTTTCAAATACATGTTGTAAACCCCAGATACATATAATTCATAGAAAGCACTGGTAGTTGATGTAAGTTTTATTTACTGACGATCAATACAAAGAGTTAAAAAATTTAGATTCTATATAAAACTATCAATTAAACACAAAACATATATTAGAGCTATTACTCTATAGATTTTTTGACGGCCTGGAAATTGAAATAAACAAATTCTAATATAAAAATCATCAGCATAAAAAACAGCTCACCAGAAGTGAATGGAAATTCAGTCAACTTTTCTTGAAGACCATCGAGGTCGAATGCTTCATCGTTAAAGTAGCGACTATACAACTTTCTACATAGATTTAAGGCTACAAGGTGCATGACGTCATGAACCATGTGAATTGTTGGGTCAAAGGCATACAAGTCATTCAACTTTGCCAAAAGACTCAGCCCTGTGTAACCTGTCTCTTTAGCGCGACGCATTTTGGCCCAATTTGATGGTTGCATTTCCACGTCTTTCATCTCCTCAATCTCAATCTCAAAGTTTCTTGTTTCCCATGGATTAGAAAAATGAAATCTGTTGTTCACGTAATATTTTGTTGAGCCACCATTCACTGATACTCCTTAAAGAAAAGAAACAATATTCAAGTTATTACCAAACTTATTTGTACACATTCTTCACATTCCAATTGTAGGTAGGTTCAAATTGTAATAAGCAAGCCATAGATTAGCTGAAACCCTCCTGATTTTATGGATTTAAAACAAAATTTCCTGACTTCCCCTGAAATCTCTAGGTTTTCCAGTTTTTCCCTGACACTGTCAAGGTGTGGCCAGTAGCGTAGCCAGGGGTGGAAAAAAATTGTAGTAGTGCAAACTTTGTGACAGATTCTTTTACTTGTAAAATAAAAGCTAATAATTGAAACCTGTGCTTTTATCGACACGGCAACCAAATGTTCCTTTGCACAAAAACTTGCCAATCTGACATTGTGCTGGATAATCACCTGTCCAGCAAATCAACAAACATCTCATTTTGAATTTTCCTGCTTTCATTATACCAACGTCTACTGGATATTCAACTTCTAGGCCTGAAAATAAACAATGATATTGTAGTTCCAACATTTAGTCTAAAAATAATGAATTCAGCACATAAAGTGGCACTTTGAGAATTTTTCTTTTCAACACTGTTTAAAAATTGATAACTTCAAAAGAAACGCCATGAAAATATTTTTATAGGACCATCAGGGATCATTATACAAGTCTCATTAATGATTTTTAATTAAAGGAAAATATGGGTACCTTCTACAAATAATTCTTCCAACTCTGTGATTAGAGGTTCTAGAAATGGATCCAACGATGTTGGTTCTTTATTGGGGAGTGAGTGTTCAGGAACAAATGTTGAAGTAAATACATTGTCATTTTGACAACGATGAAGCTTATCCATGGTTGCGATAGATAGTTCAATGGAACCTAGAATAAAAAATGGGGACTTTATCAGTTAACACCTTTAACACTGGTTGGTTGCCTCGTTAAAAAGATTTTACAGGCCGTGGACTGGAAACAATGATTCTTTTTAGGATGGCCCAGTTGTGACCGGGTTATGTATGAAGAAAAAGTTCACCCGGCCAATTACTGGAAGCAATATTAACTTAGCACACAGCAAGATTATGTACCATGTCATTGTAAAAGATTATCTAAATTTTGAGATTTTCCCAATTCGTAAAAATTTATCCCAAATATTTTGTGAATCTTTTACCTGGCAAAAGTTTATCCGATTAAAAAAGTAAAGGTAACATTCAACAACTTCAGACATACCTGTGGAGCGTGAAGAACCCCTTCCAGATCTTGGACTCCAACCATCCCAATGACCAATCAACCCAATGTTCCTAGGATCACCAGATGCAAACTTTGGCTGAATTGTTTCAGTTTTATCACAATGATAACAAATAATATCTATCATATCACCATCGTCATTAGTGCTTACACCAATATCCATTAAATTTATGTAGCTGCTACAGTTTGTGCACAAATGTGGTAGTGGCCATCTCTTTGCAGGATCCCAGAACCATTGTAACTGCTTAAACCTTGACCCATCCCATATCTCATTCAGAGGATATGTCACTCCGCTCTTACCAAGCCAGATGTGTCGTTGTTTCCAATGAGCTAGCATTTTCGATGTTATATCTTTAGACAACATCCATCGATTTATTTTGTCCTTGATAGGTAAGTAGTATCGATCAATTGATGGTACACTGTCACAATGTGGACATAGCTGATCACTATCAACAACATAATAATGAAGAGCGTGGTTTCTACTAAAACAAACTCTGTGGTGTATGGGATCGGAATAGACATTCCTACTTTTCAGCAGAGATATTGAAGTAGCATAACTTGATGGCCAATTCTCAATATCAACAAAATTGCTTAGGAGTTCGCCAATATAGACTAACAGCTCCTCTGTCATCTTAATGGAAGCATTCATATCTGATGATATCATCATGGTACGTAGAAGGTTTGGAAGGACAAAATCATCCCTGAAAATGAACAACACAATGCTTTACAATTTACCACATAAATGAGAATTATTGTCACAATTTTTTTAATTACATTTGGTTCATTCAATTTTACATTTCATTGAGTTTTGTTCAATTATATGTTTGTTCAATTGTATGTTAGTTACCATCAAACGGGCCTATACTACTTGGGATCCTCCAGTCAAACATGGGACTACCAAATTTTTGGCTCTAAAATATGGGTCGGTCGGTCTGCAATAAAAATGTCAGAAAAATACACTTTGACCATAGGCTTGTTTAGGCGACAATAATATTGTTACATGCGAAGCGGCAAAATCAGTTATTTAGTGCTCTTGAAAAATTACAAGTAGAAATCGTTTTAAACGCTCTATGATTAAAACCAGGAATAGTCAATAGACGCCACGACCCTAAGCATGGCCCGGACATTTCCGGGCCTCTCGATGAATTAAAAATTGGAAAAGGGCCGAGCATGCCCCGCACAATCCCGGGCCATGCTCGGGCCAGCTTCTGGGGAGCGAAAATCCCAGGCCGCTTCTGAACCGCGCTTAATGTTCGGGCCACTTTACAGAGTTTTATTGTGAAGCCTGGACATGGCCCGGAAATGTCCGGGCCATGCCTAGGGTCGTTAGACGCCATCGATTACCAATTTAATCGGCAGTAATTGATATTCATTGATGGTAATCGGTAGCTAATTGATGCATAATCGATAGGAATGTAACTTTTATCATCGATTAAGTCTCGATTAGCATCGATTATCCTCGATTTCATTATACTTCTAGTAGACCATAAACCGGGATGAATTGGATTTAAAGAAAAGTATTTTTTACTAATTCTGCTATTTCCCGTATTATAAGCCAAATTGATAGCCCCTCCACACTAAAAAACCTGCTCGATTAACATTAATACTGTCAGGATTGTAAACGTAACCATAATAGTTCTTACCTGTTGTTGATTTGATCACCATCTGGACCTGAATTGTCGAGTTCATCACATGAACCATTTTCTCTGTGAGACACACTTGCTGACAGCTCATTTTCGTTGCCATCATTTTCATCTACACTGTCCTCATTTTGCTGATCATCATCCTCAAGACTACTCATAATGTTATCATTATTATCATCATCAGCATCAGAAGTATCTGTCCCTGGTTCATATGTCCAGTCATGCACTGACTCAGGTTGAATAATTGGAAAGTCATTGTTAACACTATTTTCCTCAACAACATGTTCATCACCATAGAACTCAGCAAATTGTTTATGATGTCTAATTTCAGTAGTAGGATGGACACCTTTATATTTACAATTTGGACAAGGACAGTGGGTATGTGGTTGAATCGTTGAACGATCACAATAACAACTTGCTACATCAAGTCTGCTCCATTTAAATTTTGGTTCCATAATGACCTATTCAATAACAAGTCGTAGGTGTAAGTGTAGCTAATCAGGTACAAGCAAGTCAAGTCTCTAAAAAATTCAAATGTTCAATTCCGTCCAGCTTTCAAAAGTTAAAATTTTTATTCTAACAAAAAAACAAAAAAGCGCGCCGTATAATTTGTTGGAAAAGGTATATGTAATTTACTGACCACAAACTGAAGATGTAAATAAAATCAAAATGTGATAGTTTTATGTTATAAAACAAAATTTTGACTTTTTTTGTCACATTAAAATGGAATTTTTAATTTCTAATTTGGTATTCTAAGGAAATATTCATAAAGTTATCAAATATTATAGTCTTTACTTTTGTACAGACGATTGCCCATTTTTCCGTGGTCAGACAAACAAACATATCTAACAAGAAAATAAAGTAACGAAATGTTTTGCACTTGACCACGGCTTTTTTGCCAGCTGCCTGCCAACAGTAAATAAAAAAAAAATTTTTTACCCATGTGCGCAAAATCATATCATAGCACATCAGCAGTCAGACTACACTTTTATACTTTTTATACATTTTATGATATGGAACCAGGATTAGAAGATTTTACAGCAAGTGATCTTGCAGTTTATTTGGAAAAAATTTTATCACCAGTTCTATCTCGGAAAATTAATGGTAAGTTTTGTTACTGTTTTTTGTATGCTCAGTGGTACTGTTTGGGGTAAAAGTAAAGGAAGATTTTTTTTCTTTTCTGACAGATGATTTTTAAGAAGACAGCTGACAAATTAGCTACATCCACATGATATTTTGAATTATTTATATATATTTAGATCATGACTTGAGTGGAAAACAGTTTTGTACATTGTGCCAATCACGGAATCAATTTATGCTTCTTGAAAAAATGGAGCTAACTGTTAAAGAACATTTGGAATTTGAGACCAAATTCCCAAATTCTCAACCAATTGCACTTGGGCAACAGAAAGAATCAACACCAATGACCTCAAGATTTGAAAAGTTTACCAAGAACATGCGGTATATAAATTCTTAATTAAGGCAGCCATCGAAAAATCGTTCTGTTTGCGTCGCCCGCCCGCATCATATTTTACACTGATTTTCTGGTGCAGAGATGCGAAAAAAATCCGGGAAAAATCCAGAAGAAACAACTTAGTTCTTCAAATGTATTACTTTTTCTTTGGGGGAGAAGGTTTCAGGTGATATTTCAAAAACCCGGAAATTTTTCTGCCCGCCCGCCCGCATCAATTTTTTAGACCTTCTGCGACGCGAACATAACTATTTTTTGATGGCCGCCTAAGTATATACAATAAAATTCTGTCATATCTTTTTGTATAGGGCTGTTTCAGTGGGTCCTAAACCACCTGAAAGTCTCTGAAGTCAAAAACTAAAAAAAATATCACCCCCGAAAGCCCTTGAATACCTCCAATTGCTCCCGGAAACCCCTGGATAGTCCCAAATCCCCGGAACGCAATCTAAATTCTTGTATTGATATTCCTCCATCCAGACACAAGCAATTGAGGGATGAAGTTGCAATTAAATGGCCAGGGCACCTACCAACAAATTTTGCCAGCCCAAAACAAAGTGCTGAGCTGAACAATTTTGTCTCATATTTGAAGAAGGAATCTAAATCTAGATCAATCAACAAAATGGACAAACCAGAAATAAAAAGTACAATCTTGCGAATTGTACGAGAAAGGCGTAGAGGTTCAAAGGTACGTAATTAAATTTACAAGAGAAATTGAATTAGTCTTCTACACCATAAAGCTAACTGTTAATTCCTTCAACAAAAGGCTACCTTAGGTCTTTAATTTTGCAATTCACAATTTTTGAAAAAAAATGCATTTTGAGGGGATTAATTTTTGTGATTTTGCCTGCTTTTCACCTGATTTCTTTTATTTTCCTTTTCCTTAAAGCACCAAATAAAATATTTTGTGGTATTAATTCTAGCTATTTTTACTAAATCGTCGTATTGAATACCTTTTTAAGGTAGGTTAACATTTTGCAGTATTAATTCTTGCTATTTTTACTAAAATCATCAAATTAAATACCTTTTTAAGGTAAGATAGTAGAGAATGGATTTTATTTGTAGTCTAGATTAAAATATTTGATTCCTATTTCTGATTGTCGTTTTTGGTGTCTTATTAGGCCGTAGAAATAAATTCCTTCCAAATAAATGCTCATCCGCGAAGTTTTATCCCATTAAAGTAGTTCACAGTCATTTTGTTTGATACTTTTACAGAAAAAGACAGTAGGAAGTGACAATGGAAGTGGGAATGCTAAAAAGCAGCTTGATTTTGCAAAAGAGGTAAGTTTTTTATGATACCTTAGGGTAAGTAAAAGTTAAATTATAAGGTTAAATATTTCAACAACCACCAAATGAAATTTTTATGAAAGGTTGTTCATCCTGAAGGCTTTTTAATTAGTTTTTGTTCTGGTGCATAATATACATTATTCTAAAGTGACTGGTAGAAGTTGTTATTTAAGTCAACAATGTTATAAAAAGAAATTCAGTTTAAACTTCATTTTTAAACAAACACTGTAACTTTTGATCTTATTTTATTTTATCAGATATTGACTGCTCCAACAAATGAAGACAACCAGCAAACTTTGTCAAAAAAGATTAAGGTAATAGGAAGGAAAGAAATAGTGAAGGTGGTGCTTGTGATAAGATTTAACCCTCAAAATTACCAAACCTTGGGATTACCGAACAGAAACTTTACAGTGTATGATACCCTGCAACTGTAATTTGATTATTTGATTGATTTAAAGTTTTCCTATTACATTTCAGACTACCTCAAAAAGAAAAATATCAAAGAAACCGGCAAGCGAAATGAAGAGAAAAAAAATCAATGAGAAGCCAGAAAAGAAACAGGTTATTATTACTTTACTTGTCACTTTCTACTACGTCTTTTTCTTATAAACAAATGATGGAAATAATTGGAAGTTTAAATCTTGATTTTAAGCTTGAGAACAATATTGCTGTCTATATACATACACAATTCGAGTTAAATTAGAATTATGGTCTTTAACTTTGTTCAAAGTACTCATTTTTTTATTCATTCTTTTACTGAAACAGTGAAACTGGAACATTCATTTATAATTCTAGACTGAAGAAATCCGAACGGATCCATTTTTACAAGATGAAGAAAACGTTCGAACGAACCCATTTTCACAGGCGATAGTAGCATCAGAGGTATGTATGATCTTTTCCAAATAGCTCAGTACCTACATTGTAGCATCTCATCCAATGTTAGGTAGCCAGACTTTTGATTGATACCTTAAGGGAAGAAATGTTTGCGGCATTTAATTTTGCGGTTCAGACCTTGAAAATTAAAAATTTTGCAGAATTTAATTTCGGGCTTGAGGCCATTTCGCAGGTGAGCTATAAAATATAATTTTTTTGCTTAGAATGTTTTTCTCATTTCTCAAAAAAATCAAAAAGAATTTTGCGCCATTTAATTTTGCGGTTCAGCCATTTTTGCGTGTTTTGCGGTTGACACCCAAAACCGCGAAATTAAATTCCGCAAAAATTTCTTCCCTTAATAAGGTATATTAAGCAAATTTCTTTTTTTTTAGTCTATTCAAGATGATGATCCTACCGCTTCCCTCACTGAGGAACCTGACATAACTCCTCATCAGGTAAAGCTTTTTTTAATTCCCAAAATTAATGCTTCTAATTTTCAATATTTAACTCCTTTGTCGAAAGTTTCTGATGTTGAATTCGTAAGAATTTGTGATATGTTGCGTCTCACCTTAGTAGTCTTAGTTCTCTTATGGTATACTTTAATCCAATAAATTTACTTCACTCAGAAATCGCATGATACAAGTAGCTACACTCCCTCGTCACCAGATTATTCTGTCAACGAACATTCCAAAAACAATGAGATTTTTCAAACGCAAGATGTGGCGCATATTCCAAAATCTGCTGCCAAAGGTCTCACTGAAGTGTTAACTGTGGATAGTAAGTTTTGACACTTGTTATTTTTACAATTCAGCCATTCTATCTAATAGAATGCCAAGCAGCTGTTTTATTTATTTTTAAATTTAAGATAAATTCAAAGTAAGGTTTCTGTTATAATTTCCCATGCATATATTTTTTATGTTTAGGACCAACCCTAAAAAATTCTCTGTTTCCGCATTACCAGGTGACAAAAAACTTTGTAATTTTTATAGGATGTGATGGTTTTAAGTTTAAAAACTATAATTTTGTGTTAAAGATACGTTTGTTTTGTTTGCTTTTTCAAAATTTCGGATCACATCCATTCTAAAGTTCATTATTATTTTGCGTTTGGGTGACCTAAATAAATTTCTCACCCGGCTGGTAACGTTAACGCGGAAACAAACTTCTTTGGGGGGTTGGCGTAGGTATAAATGTGTCATTTAACCCTTTAAGTGCCAATGTCGACTATAGTCGACATGGAGGGCTATAATACAGGAGGGCGAAGCCCTCCTGCCTTTTCTAGTTTCAACTTGAAAACCTTTAATTTTGGCCTGAGTTGACGGAAATAAAATGAACATTCAGTTGCAACACAAAAGATTTTAAACTTTGGTCTGTTGGAATGTATTTTGACTTTGAAAGTCAAAAAAATGCTAAAATTAGCCAAAAATTCACTTTTTCGAGATTTTGAACGTTTTTTGGACATATTTTGACATTGATATAAACCAACCTCTAATTCTATTTGGTTCAGGAGATATTGACGTTTAAAGTTTGTCCTAGCTCATTTTAACAATAAAGTACCCCAAAAAAAAAAGGCTCAGCGCGGAAAGGGTTAATGACACATCTTTAGTGGTTAGATATTTTCTCTCATTTTAATTTCCATAATCCTATGGTTGAAAAAATTAGTTTTACGAAACTTACTCTGGAAATATTTTTCAATGCTATGTTGCAATCTTTCTTAACTTTGCTTTTTTATTATTCTTTAACCTGATGTTCCTTTAAAAACTGCTATTATAAAAAGACGTGTGCTCATTCTTATCATATCCTTATTATTGCTTTGATTAGAGTTGACAACAGATGACCTTTTCAAGGTGGCACATTTGGTTTGTGGTACAATTTCGCGCGCAAGCCTCAAAATTAAGAAGGACAAGTATGACATTTGTTTACCACGAGCTGACAGCATTCCGCAATCATATACTGATTTTGGCAGAGAACTGGTGAAGAAAGAAATAGTTGTAGTGATGGTGAGACCTGTGAGGAGTGATAAAGATATTTTTTTGACGAGTAAATGATGTGAGTGAATGTGAATAACCTTAAAGGTTTTAGCCGATCATATTTAAAAGGGAATCCTGAGTCAGCACTATTCAAAATTGATGTGTTTCAAAGAGTTTCATTTTTGAATTTGTATTCAAAAGTTTGAAAACGTTCGATTGTCGAATTTTAAATTTAAGAAACGTTCGATTGTTGAATTCTGACGTTAGAAACGTTCTATTTAAAAAATACAGAAGCCAGCGCGAAGGCTGTTTTGTTATTGTATTAATTTACATTGCTATAAACCACAGATATCGGGCAGATATCGCAGTTGTAGCTAATATCTGTGCATTGTCAGCACACCGACGCAAAGCCAAGATCCTACCCTTATATAGACGGCTAGAACCTTTAAGGGTACACAAATTTTGGTGGTTTTTGCGGTTTTTATTGTTCTATTTCAAAAACCTATTGTTCTATACAATAAAAAGCCCTAAAAGATCCTCAAAATTAAACTCCTGCAAAAAATTTGCACCCTACAGTAGTATATATTTCTTTTACTTTTGGTCTATCTCAAGGGAAGAAATTAAAAAGATTCACCCCTAAGTTTGAAAAATAATCTTATCAAGAAGTATTTTTTTTTTTTATATGTATGATAAGTTTTTGTATCCAGATTTTTTAAAAAGAGTATCTTGTATTTTTTTAATGTATGTATGTATTTGTTCGCTTTATAATTTTATTTTAATTTAACTTTATATTTATTTTATATTTACTTTGGTAGA